>JAYMFT010046053.1:0-15422 GCA_038088735.1 Panulirus argus | reverse complement strand
CTCCCACTTCTCCTTGTTCCCTCCACCTCTGAAACATATATCTTCTTTGTCAACCTTTCCTCACTCATATGTTCCATGTGTCCAAACCATTTCAACACACTTCTGCTCTCTCAACCACACTCTTTTTATTAACACACACCTCTCTTACCCGTACATTACATTTTCCACAACAGCAAGAGAGTACTAGAAATATGTGAAGGATGGCCTCATTCACTTGGCATCCACCCTCTCGCTGTCATGTGTAATGCATCAAACCAAAGCCGTAGTCCATAACCAGGCTCTAAAGTCCTTTCTGTGGTTTCCCTTAGCTCAGCCCACTTACATCGCATCACCCTTGCACACCACATCACTCCAAATCACTTTCCACTTCTAACTCCTTCCTGCATATTCAAGCCCCAAACACTCTGGGCCTCTCTATCCATTCTTCCACTTCCTCCCTGGTTTTTCCCTTTTCCTTTCTTCCCTATGCATTTGACAGTTATACCCTTTTAGTAATCATCTCGACACATCCACTCTTTGTGTCCAAACCATATCAGCACACCCTTTTCAGCTGTCTCCTCTTACTACCCCACCTCTCTTTTACCCTGATGATACAGCATTGGTGGCAGATTCAAGTGAGAAACTCTAGAACTTGATGACTGAGTTTGGAAGTGTGTGAAAGGAGGAAGTTGAGAGTAAATGTGAATAAAAGCAAGGTTATTAGGTTCAGCAGAGTTGAAGGACAGATGAGTTGGGGTATGAATTTGAATGAAGAGAAATTGGAGGAGGTGAAGTGATTTAGATACCTTGGAGTAGATACCCTGAAGGGCTAAGAGTGCACACCAGTCAGAAAATAAATCTTGAAGGGTAACCAGCCTCAGTGTCAGTTTTAGGGTATATCTTTAGGAGTGAAAAGTGAGAGTGCCAGCTCGAAGATACTTAAAGAGCAAAGAGCAAAAAAGGTGCCATGACTAGAGTGTATGCATAACAGTAAAATGAAAATTTGCCTGATTTCGAGTTAAGAACGAGAGAATCAACGTTTTGGTACATCCATAGGAGTAAAGAGCGAGAGCGCCAATTTGTAGAGTACAACTTCAAGAACAAAGACTAAGGATGCCAGTTCCAGTCATATCCACAAAAGCTAAAAGCAAAGTTGCCACTTTGGAATGCAACACCACTAATCACGATCAGGAGCAACAGACTGCTGGATTTCGGAGGTACTCACTCTTCTGGTAGAGCCCATTTTCTATTAGTTTTTGGGAACTAATAATGCTACGTTTTGATTTCTTTATATATATATATATATATATATATATATATATATATATATATATATATATATATATATATCAATGAAATTTCAGTAATAATCATAAGACTTGGGGCTTTATGATTCGTCTGTTAAAGGTGAGTATATATTTGCCCTGGGTGGTGGATCGTTACGAGAGGCCAAGTGCTACTTTACTTTATGCAGACCAGACTGTTGGCCAAGACAAGAGGGGCTCCGTGCATAGTAAGGGTGTATTTGGTCTTGGCATTATCCTTGACACTTGGAAAAGTGTTAAGAACTTTTCGGTTGACGGATGCAGCTTGGCGTTGTCGGCCTTAATAATGACCCTGGGGTGCAGAGGTCAGGTCACCGTCCCCGAGGACTGTGCCGTCACGCACGACGGCTGTGACCCGTCGTGCTCACGGGTCATCCTACTCACGTCCAGGGGACGTGTTCCCTATATTGAAAAGCCAAAGAATTTCTCTCCGGTTCCACGTCATGCTCTGCGGTCGAAATTTCGACTTGTGAGATCACCGGGTTTCGAGGTGACGGGGAGGACGTGAGTAGCATCCTCACCTGTGTCGCAACCCGTTTCATGAATTGGGTTACAATAAATCTGTGTCAGAGAAAAATGTCATACTTTTGTGTCATGACCTAAACCATAAAATGCCTCTAACTGCTCCGTTCCAGTATTTCTCCGTTCTGTTCCTTCGTCCCTTAGGCTTTTCGCACTCGCTAGCCATCTGTCGTAAACCCTCCCGTGATGTCCTCTGGCATACCGCACGTACCAACCCACGCTCCACTTATGCCCCCGTCATGCACAATGCGCCCAAGTAATGCATCATGCGTACTGTCTTCCACGCTTTGAAAAATCACCTGGAAGGCGATACATCTTTTTTTTTTTTCTGTCTGTTTCACCATTCGCACCAGGAACACAAATGCAACAGGATCTCACTGATTTATTTCTCCAGTAACTATAGTGCCTATCCACCTCTACCACACACACACACACACACACACACTATATTGATGTACGTACATAAATGTCTCAACGTGAAACATGACTGTGCACTATCAACCTCGTCTGCTGAATCATATTGTGATTATTTCAACGATTTGTATTGCGATAGCAAGCACGATAAGGTGTACCGTGGACGATAAAATTCCGTCGCTATCTGTTTATCGCGCGTTATCTGCTGGTTGGCCGGGTGAGGTAGTCTCCGTTCCTGGCTGCTCCAGTGGCCATCAGCACCATCCTCCTCGTCCTCATCATCTGCCGGAATGGATATAAGTCTTCTTCTTTCCCCGAAGTGACGCCTAACCTCAGCCGCCGCCTACCCCACCCACAGGCAGGTCCCCTCCCTACACTGTATGCACTACCTACCGCAGCCCACTGTGCGGTGGGGTGTTCGTGCGGAATACGTCGTGGTGTTTGTGCGCTGTGGTACCAGTCGTTAAAGCGGTGTTGCACTGGGTTGTGTTAGTGTGTTGTGCTGGTGCGATCAAATACTGGTATGTTGTGCTGGTGGTGACATGTTGTGGTGATGGTGGTGTGTTGGGGTGGTGGTGTGTTCTGGTGGTGGTGTGTTCTGGTGGTGGTGTGATGTGGTGGTGTTGCGAGGTTATGCTTTGTGGTAGAGGGTCGTGTTGGCGTGTCGTGGTGCTGTGTTGCAGGTGGTGTCGTGGTGGTGGTGGATGCGTGCTGTGGTGGCGGCGGTGGCGCTGGTTTTTGGTGTACTGTGGTGGAATGTCGCGGTGGTGTGACCGACCGTGGTGTTGTTTTCGAGATGGTGGAAGATGACATACCGAGTGAGGACTGTCGGAGAGAAAGCATTTGAGATGGACCGGAAGGATGGGTGGTGGAATAGTGAGCTGGTGGTGAGGAAAAGACTGTGTCTACGGGAAACAGAGAAAGACAGACAGTACACTGTGTACAAAGGGAAAAGTGTGATCATAAAAGACCTGTCGGTGATCTGCGACGAGGGGTATCTGGTACAGGATAATAACAGCAATCCTAAATTCGTAATCTTATACAGATGGTGCGAGTTACTACTGGAGTTGTGATCGATCGTTACGACCGTAGACTACTTAAGTTGCCTTGTGGTATAGTTTTATGTGAGTTTCCTAATCGTATTGTGCTTCCTAGCCGTATTGTGAATGGTCTTCTTTGGTGTAGTTCTCCGTTAACAGATGACCACTACTACTGCCCCAGCAGGTAGTGTGTGTGTGTGTGTCTGGACTCCCGCGTCCGTGACGTGAGCGGTGGTTCACAGCCTAGCCTCGCCTCGCCTCGCCGCTGCCTGCCTGCTTGCCGCCGCCATGTCCACCCGCGGGCCCGGTCTCCGGAAGACCCACTTCGGCAAGGACTCAGCGGCGCCCTCCCCGCCAGCCAGGATCTCCTCCGTTCTGTAAGTCGCACGCTACTCAGTTCCTCACGCTTCACCATCCAGCTGCCCTAAGTCAGATGGTCTGTCTGTATCCCTCTATATAGACATAGCAACGGTGAATACATTAGTGCTATGTTTATGGCAATGCTTTCCTTCCTCTACAACTGATGATGACGCGCTGTGACGACGTTCAACAGTTGCCTTACCCAGCTGACGGCTCTCACACACTCTCGTTTTAACACATTTCCTCTCACACGCCCTCGATAAACACTCTTCTACACTCACGAACTCTCACTGAACACTTTTAAAACGCAATTAGATCTAGTAAGTTTAATGCTTTCTCTTAATATTGCAACTCGTACCTTTTCCCTAGTTTAAGTATGATGAGTAGCTAAGATACGGAGACAGACAGACAATCCTGATACTCTAATCAAATAACCTTTTATATGATAGCTATAAACGACAGGTACCTAAGGTGGCAAGTGTGATGAAAAAGCTGTTCGATTATTTCCAAAATTACAGAACCACACGGGACCAAACTTTACTCACCACACAGCTTGCGTTGCAAGTACTAGTCATCAACTGCTTCAAGTGTGTGACACTCACACGAGGAGACTCCTCCTCCCTTAGTGGGTAAATATATATATATATATATATATATATATATATATCCACCACTGGTGTTTGGCTCTCTGTGTGTGTGGGCGTGTGGAGTGCAGTACCCTGGTGTTGTGAAGGGCAGGAAAGCAACGATCCTTGGTGATGATTCGTCTCGGTCTTTGACCTTACCCTTATAGGAGTAGGTCCAACGAAAGCTATCGTATCCACGGTTCGTGCCTGTCGTGCTCAAAGGTCGTAACGCAGTGCCCAAGAGGTCAAGGTATAAAAAGGTTCAATTTACAGATATTTACGAAGCTCTGCGTGGGTAAATTCTTTAACCTAACACAGCCTGTAATGGATATGGAATTCAATTAATTTACAGCAAACCACGTAGACCTCACAGCATTTACCGAGTGCTATGAGAAGTAGTCTTGTTTTGTAAATCTGTACAGCACTGTATCTAATCGATCTTCAACATTTACAGCAACCTCTGTTATTAAGGGTTCGACCTCATGCCATTCACAGCACCAAGGGTGTGTATTTTTACAACCAGTCAGCCATACAGAGGGCCTCATACCTCTCTGGAACACGCACGAGATACCATGGCAAGGATTATGACATCAGACATTGCACTGCATTGTGCCTACCGTGTCAACAGTACGTATTTCACACGAAGCTGTTGGGTATTGTGGGACTAATCTGTCTCCCGACGGTGAAGGATGGCGTCTTCTCCTCGCCAGTACTGTGGAGGATGGCGGCCAGGCCGTGACCAGGAAGCCGCTGCCCAGGACCCCCGAGCCCGAGCGACGCATCATCCCCAAGATCAAGAACCGACGCCGCAACAAGACCCTCCCAAACATCTCCCTCCCGACCAATGTGACCCACGTGGTGCACGTCGTCTTCAACCCCGTCACGGGGGACCTGGAGGTGAGCCAGGGTTTGTGGCTAGAAGGAGGGGTTGGGTTATTACGGTAGGCTGCTGGAGGGGGGTTAGAGTGGGCTGCTGGAGAGGGGACCCAGGTGGGTTGCTGGAAGAGGCCTGAATGGGTTACTCAATCGGCCCCAGAGTGGGTTGCTGCATAGGGTCAGTGTGGGCCGTTGGATGGGCACAGGGTGAGCGTAGTTAAGAGAGATGAAGAGGGTGGACATATGGAAAGAATGAGTGCGGAAAGATTGACAAAGAGGATTTATCTATCAGAAGTGCAGGGAACAAGATTTTGAGCGAACGGGGTTTGAACATGCAGGAGAGTGAAAGGCGTGCACGGGATAGAGTAAAGTGGAACTATGTGGCATACAGGGGTCAACGTGTTGTCGCTGGATTGAACCAGGGCATGTGAAGCGTCCGGGGTAAAACATGGATAGGTCTGTGGGGGTGCCTGGTTGTGGAGAGGGAGCTGTAGTTTCATATTGCATTACACATGACAGCAAGAGAATGGGATGTGAATGGATGTGGCCCTTCTTTGTCCGTTCCTGGCTGTACCACGCTAACGCGGGAAACACAGATCAAACTGCCCCCCTAGAAAGATTGCAGTAAAGCAACCATCCTAAACCGCCGACAACTGGCGCTCTTGTGCCCAATGAGAGTAAAGATACTGTAATTTAGGTGTAAATACGAAAGAAAAACAGGAAGTGTTCAACAATCCGTTGTGTAAAAAGAACATAAACTTTCTGAAACAAACCTAGAGTAATTCCACGTGACCTATGGGTAAATTTCACATTTATCATAATGACCCTCTTCCCCCCCACCCTCAAAAAAAAAAATGGCCTGACATAACAGACTAGGACCTCAGTAACACTATCTAAAGTGTCAGATTTGGTTTAGAGAAAACTGGTAAATAATGACGATGGCTAAGACGCCCCACACTCGAAGATGAATGATCTGGTAGTATCAATGATAATCTGAAATACTGCACATGAGTTAGAGATATTGAATGACATAATATCTAAGAATGTTAGTAAATAATAAAGAAAAAAATTGGCATATGCTGTTATAGTGTAAAGCACGAGGTTGTAACCTGCAGGGCCTGCCGGAGGACATGAAGCAGATTTTGGAAGCTTCCAAGATCACGAAGGAAGACCAGAAGCAGAACCCCCAGGCCGTGTACCAGGCCATCAAGTACTTCCAGGACCCCAGCATCCACAACGCTAACAAGTACATGACGCAGCACGAAGGTAAAGGGCGCCTACTGGAACTATCGTCCCGTTGCTTTGACATCTACCGTTTCCGGAGTCCTTGAATCCCTCCTTCCTCAACTCCCATATCCTCAGACATTCCGAGTCTCACAGTCTTCTCTTTGATCACTAGTATGGCTTCCGTAAGGCAAGATCCCCTGGTGATATCATTCTTTCCTATCTTACTAATGTTTGGTTGTCATCCGTGAGAGATTTTAGGGAATCCTATGTAGATGTCCTTGAGACATCCCTAGCTTTTGACAGGGTGTGGCATCGGGGTCTGATCTCTAAGCTCCTTTCTTTTGGCTTCCCTCCCTCACTTTGCTTCCTCATATCTAGCTTCCTCTCTGGCCGATCTATCTCCGTGGTTGTTGGTGGATCAACCTCACCCACTTTCTCCTTCAACAGTGGTGTCTCCCAAGGTTATGTCTTGTGTCGCACTTTTCTCCTTTTCATCGACGATTTATTTTCCTCTACAAAAAATTAAATGCTCTCATATGCTGACGACTCTACACTGCATTCCTCCACATCCTTCAGTTCTGTTCTTTCTTACCTCACTCGATCTGCATCCCGTCTCGACACAACTTCCTCAATAAACCCAGGCATAGGAAGGATATCTCAGTAGGGTAGGAGAAACCGAGTTAAGTTTAACGCTTCCAAGATCCAGTTCCTGCCAATTTCATTATCGCAAATTGCTCACTACTTTCCTCTCTCTCCTTCAGCGGTTCTGTAATCCCACATCTTGACTCATGGAACGTACTACGTATCACTGTAACATCCACTCTTATCTTGGAAGCCATAGTCGTTCTCTAAATCGGTTACTTAACTAAAGAGAACTTCCGTGATAGAGGCCCATCATGATGGGGGTGTCACGAACTCCGACCCCCTGAGACCCCTTTTTTCTCCCTGCAGAGGATGACTATGACGACCTGCCGCCGCCACGACCCGTTCCGATCTCCCCCACCTCCGCCCTTCTCCCTACCATCAGGGAATCTAAAGAATATCCGCAAGCGTTAAAACAGGTTAGTTATCTCTGTGTCACGGCCCCACACTGTCTTAATGTGTCTGTGTCACGGCCCTAGAGTGTCTTTATGTGTCTGTGTCATGGCTCCAGACTGTCTTGATGTGTCTTTGTCACGGCCCCAGACTGTCTTTATGTGTCTGTGTCACGGCCCCAGACTGTCTTTATGTGTCTTTGTCACCAATACGCATCCCCTATTTACCAACAGTTGTCCCTCTCTGTCAACACCTGTCTCCTCTTTATCTCCAGCTGTCATCCTCCCTGTGATGACTTCGATTTCCTCACAGATCATTCCCTCGTCACTGATGATTTAGTTACGTTCCCTCATCATTATCAACAGATCCATTCATCACTATACCAGCTCGCGTCTTTCATTCATCACGCCTTGTCCCGTCTACTGCTGCCACTTGTCCCTATCTGTTCAGTGTACCCTCATGCGACGCCGCTGCTTCCTCTCTCATCTCGTCACTTTATAAAACCACTCCTCACCTTTGTCGTCGTCTCCTCCTCCTGCAGGCGTCAGCGTCCCGCGAGCCGCCGCCTCCGCCAGTGCCCAAGAGGCCGGAGAGGACCAAGTCCATCTACACCAAGCTCCTCGACGAGACGGACGGACCGGAACCCGACCCCGGGTAAGTCAAGTCCCTCTCGCCCAAGTATCCGAGTGTCCCTCGCCAGCCCTGAGCTCCGTGCCAGCCAGGGATGTTATCATCCCTTACCACGACGGCCCCAGGTCCCTATAGACAACCTTAGCTTCAGCCTAGGTACGCTAGGGCCTCCGATCTTACACCCTTAGCTTGATGCCACCCCTGATAATATTTGGCTGTTGCCACCAACCTGATGCTGCCCAGTTCATAGCGCCCTGTACTTGAGCTGTATATAATAAGAGAGTGAAATACGTTTCAAGCATAAACTATGCCACGGGACGCAATATTATACTCTGTACAACGCTCTAGGCAGACCATCTGAAGGGAAAGTCGTTCAGGCGTGGTTGCCAAACTCTGTCAGAGACGTGAGGGGGGGGGAAGCTGGACCCAACACACACACACACACACACAGCAGCAGCAGCAAACCTTTTGAAAAGAAAGAAAGACTCGGAGATTTAAGAAAAGGAAATTCTCTCAAAGAGAGTAAACAAACTTCGAGCAGATTTAATAAAGAGTTTCCAAAATGGTTAATAATTTCAACAGTATATCTCAAGAAAGGTTTCTTCGAAGCAGAACAATAACGGGAAATAACAGTGAATAACAAGATTGGGTCACTCAAAGATGTGTACACAATACAGAAACCCTTGTTAAATACACCCCTCTTGAGTTAGGTAACTCCTCGTTACTTACACCTCTCCTGGGTAAAGTAACTCACGTTACTTACACCTCTCCTGAGTAAAGTAACTCCTCGTTACTTAAACCCCTGCTGAGTAAAGTAACTCCTCGTTACTTACACCCCTCCTGAGTAAAGTAACCCACGTTACTTACACCCCTCCTGAGTAAAGTAACCCACGTTACTTACACCCCTCCTCAGTAAAGTAACCCACGTTACTTACACCCCTCTTAAGTAACCCACGTTACTTACACCCCTACTGAGTAAAGTAACCCACGTTACTTACACCCCTCTTAAGTAACCCTCGTTACTTACACCCCTCCCCTAAGTAAAGAAACTCCTCGTTACTTTACACCCCTCCTGAGTAGACTTAGAGATCATCCAACTGCTCAACTGTTGATAACCGGTGCCATTTCTTTCTTCCCCACACGCGGGGTGGTACAGCCCCAGGCCACGCAGCGGGAGCGACGGTGCCTCCCAGCCCGCTCCTGCCAAGCTGAGCAAGCAGCAGCGACTGGAGCAGACGTACCAACTGCTGTACAAGGTGGTCAGCATGGGCAACCCCCACAAGAAGTACAAGCTGCAGACCAAGATCGGCCAAGGGTGAGTGAGCAAGCCGACCTGTGACGACACCCACACCCACACCCACACACACCACTCCACCCCCACCTTTCCCCTTGACGAACCTCACCTCTCGTGCACGACGGAATGACAAAGACCCTTGGAACACGACAGGGGGGGTGTACGACGACCCTTGGTACACGACAGGGGGGCATGGTACGACTACCCTTGGAACACGACAGGGGGGTGTACGACGACCCTTGGTACACGACAGGGGGGTGGGTACGACTACCCTTGGAACACGACATGGGGGGTACAACGACCCTTGGAACACGACAGGGGGTGGTACGACGACCCTTGGAACACGACCCTGACCATGACAAACAACGACCATTGACCACGACAAGACAGCATGACCCCTCTCGAGCACGCACGACGGCAACGAGCCCTCGAGAATAAAGGTCTCGCCTTTGTTTGGCCCTTGACCTTTGAAAGGTGTGGTCTAAGAAAGCCTTGCCAGGACACCCAAGGGCGACCAAGAGATACCCCGTCGTGCTCGATGTTAAAAAAGACGTGGAGCGGGAGGCCCATCCTCATTGGGAGTCTCTGAGACTTGTCCCTCGGTACTGTGGCCGCACCGCTGGCTCGCCTCCTCCCCCTACCAAAGGCGCGGTGCCGTCTGCCACACACACACACACACACATACACGTTCTTTGCCACCCATCTGTCTCTCTCTCTCTCTCTCGCGGCGATAGATCTGAAATACATTGATAACTGTTAACGTTTATGTATTTTTTCATCCTTCCATGACATTTTCACCGTTGTGTTGTTGCTGTGCCTGACGCAGGGCGTCCGGAGCGGTGCACACGGCCGTGGACGCCCAGACCGGGGAGGTGGTGGCGGTCAAGCAGATGGTGCTGGAGCGGCAGCCCCGGCCGGAGCTCATCATCAACGAAATCATGGTCATGAAGTGCAGCCAGCACCCCAACATCGTCAACTACCTCAACTCCTACCTCGTGAACGACGAGCTGTGGGTACGTGGGTCGCCACCGTGGGGGAGAGAGAGAGGGAGAGGGAGGGAGGGAGAGGAAGGGAGGGAGGGAGGGAGGAGATTGGTCTTCAGGCGGCAGTGAGCGACCGACCGCAGGTGAGAAACATGAAGTGTACGCCATGTATATTCATACGCTTAAGTCTTTTGCATCTACCAATGTCAAAGGGGAAAGGAGAATAATCTCAAATGAATATAAATACTTACCACCTCACCAGCGACTAAATAAACACACACATACACACAGACACGCACAGAGGAGCTCTTAAAGACCCGAACAAGACTTGCTCGTGTCGGCCTTCGATTTACAGGGCCGGGAGCTGCTGGAGACGGGTACAGACGGCGAGTGGAGGAGGAGGAGGAGTTGGAGGAGGAAGAGGAAGAGGAGGAGGAGGAGCTTGGTGTTATTGTTTTTGTTGCTCGTTCAATTCGCCAGTGGTGACTCCTCTCGTTATTTTCTTCCGGAGAAAGTCTTGCGAATTTTTTGGTTTTCCTATAATCTTCCCCAACAGCCTCATCCACTCGTCAATTGGGTAACTCTTTTCGTCAGACGAAAGAGCTGAGGAGTCAAACATTACCGTGGCAGGATCGGAGTTCGTGTGGTTACGAGAGTGATAATAATGATAATGGGTTTGGAAAGGTCCTTTTAGATCCTCTTCTGCCAGGGTCCTTTACTGGTCATGATGATGATTCCTTATCAGGTGTGGTGTGCTCCCCTTACCACCACCAACCCTGTGTCCTCTCCTCTCCTTTCTCTCTCTCTCCCCCAACAGGTCGTGATGGAGTACCTGGAGGGAGGCTCCCTCACGGACGTGGTCACCGAGACCTGTATGGAGGAGGGGCACATCGCTGCTCTCTGCAGGTGAGTCGACAATCGCCCACGTGTACAGTACACACACACACACACACACACATATATATGCCCGATGTTCAGCTAAGCCGACCTAACGTAACCCTATCCTACAGGGAGGTACTGCAGGCGTTGGAGTTCCTTCACCAGAAGAACATCATACACCGGGACATCAAGTCAGACAACATCCTCTTGGGAATGAACGGCGAGATCAAAATAAGTGAGTAACCACCACCACACACCCCTCCCTCCGGCTCAACGGCCGCGTTCGCTCTCACCGCTTGAGGTAACAAACGCAATACAGTTGTTTTTCACGTCTTGGGCCGTACATGCATTGAGAATGTTTGTAGGCCTAGAACTCTGTGTCAAAACACCCGATGATTTTTTTTTCTAAACCACAAGTCCAAGGGTTTAACGTAACCTACTTAAAACAGAGGTATATCAGGGTTCAATAGCATAACCGTAAAACAAGTTCCTTGGATAAGATACACACACACACACACACGTGCCATGAAGCACAGTTCTCCTCAGGGTTTTAGCACAACTAACACAAAACACGAGTCATTAGTGTTTAACTTCTCGAGTTCTTTGGCCCTTATTTCTTTGCCTAAGAACTGGCGTCGATGATGGAGGACTCTCGGTCGAGATTTTGGAGTCTTCGCGAGACGAAACACACACACACAGCACCTCCGCGGTACACATACACACACACACACACACACACACGCGTAACGCTCCAGCTTACCCATGGTGGACGACTTTAGTTAGACCCCAGAGTGTCGTAGAACACTTCCGTCAGACCTACTTACTGGTCGGTGGCTTGGCTGGCTATCGGGGCTTTAAAGACGCATGATAAACTGCCGGTGTTGTCATTAAGGTCGTCAGCGTTAAAGTTAGGGTATAACCGCCACATGAAACTTCTCTTGACACCTCCTTCAGGAGGAAGGAAGCATAATTCTAAGACCCTCCTTCAGGAGGAAATAAACATGAGTCTAAGGCCAACATACACTCTAACTCTGCATGCGGCTCATGTTGGGTTAATCTTCTCTCATTTTCGGAAACGAAAATCATATCACTGCTGACACAGCTAAGAGTCGAACAACGGCGAATACTGCAACATAACCGTAACAGAATCAGGATAAAAAAGGTCATATCACAATTGCAGTTAAGTAAATAAAGCAGTTGTTTAAGTAGATGAATCTTTTTACATAGTTACAGTACTTAAAAAAAACGGATTTGCAGACTTGATATGAGAATCACATTCTGGAATGGGATGTTGGCTGTGTGGCAAACACACTGCAACCGACTTCGCTTTTAGTGATTCCCCCCATACACGCGAGGAGTCTGTAACTGTTGTCAGTGAAATAATGAGCAAGAAGAGGTTTTCTTCAACTTTCCTTCTTCATCTTGCGCAGTTCTTTAGTTTCCAGGACTCCAGAGAGTCTGGAGTATGGGCGAATCCATGGAAGGGGGTTTGGGTTGAGGGCTGGAGGCGGGTCCAGGCGCAGTAGTGGGTCTTCCTGATCAGGTGGTGGGAGGTGGGATGGTGAGGTCCTGTCCTGGGGGGTCCTCATGTGCCACGAGAACCTGTTCTCCAGCAAAGGTGATATTCGAGGTTCTTTTTCCACCCCTAAGAGTCTGCTGCCAGACGGAATGTTTGCGGTTCTTCAGACTCGCTTATCCAACCTCTTGAGTTAACTGCGGTGATTCAGCTGTGATCGGAATACGAAGAAACGCTGCAGGTGTCGTCAGACTAGACGAAGAGTCTTTCCTCTATCACCCAGCAGGGCGTAGTGTCTGACCGCAGAGACAAAGCGGAGGACAGAGGAGAGAGAGAAATTCCAAACGAGTTACTAAATGATTCTAGAGCAACACCCAAGTCTGACGGGTGATCAGATGACTGTTCAAGTAGTGGTACTGTCCAGTACCTCGTCCAGGGTAGCCTTTAGATTTCATGATACCCACTGACCATCAAGAAATGCTTACAGCGTGCGGTTGCATGTGCTATCCAGTTCAATAGTATCATATTTTATTCAAAACGTATCAAAACATCAACTATTTCGACAAGAAATAAAGACAGAAATTATTTCTCTAATTGTTTTTCTTCGCCGGATTCACATTTGCATATGAGCGTCCGCTACAGGAGGTCCTCGCAGAGCAGGTGCACTCAGTGTGTGTATGTGTCGTGTGACAGCCGGAGAGTCAGACACTAATTCCTCGGTACGGCCTGCAAAATACCCACCTCCCCACACCCACAGGCCAGGCGAAGAGGCCTTCGACCCAGGCTCAGGGGAGCTGTAGAGCAGAAAAAAAAAAAGTGTCATCAAACTCAAAACGTCCGGCTCAACGCTTAAACGATTTCCTGAAGTTCCTTTCTTGATCGGCTAGCTAAGAAAATCAGCTGGTCGCATATGGCAACGGCGTCTCTTGATCATCAGGTCGTCTGGTGTGTTCTTGAAGCTCGCTTCTTAAACTCCATCTTCGAGTTTCAGTTCTCTGGAACACGCCCAGGAGGAGCTGGGATCGCGGTAGCCTCGACCACACTAAGACTCGTTGTGGACACTTCGATCTCAAAGCAGTGTATAAAAAATAAAAAACTCAATTCTCGTTCTTGTGGAATCAGTTGTGTTTAGAATCCCATCTTTAATTTTTTTATTTTTTACCTCTTGGTCGAATCCTGACCTGACCCTGTGCGCATGTTGGTGCTTTTTCAGCGGACTTCGGCTTCTGCGCGCAGCTGTCGCCTGGAAAGACGAAGAGGACGACCATGGTGGGGACCCCGTACTGGATGGCTCCCGAGATGGTGTGTCGCAGGCAGTACTGCCCCAAGGTGGACATCTGGTCCCTGGGGATCATGGCGATTGAGATGCTGGATGGTAAGTTCCATACACACACACACCGTCGCTCACACAGCCATGACGGTAGGCAGGTAGCTTTCCATACCCAGTCAGCCACGTAAACCTGGCTATGTCTTCATGAACACATCTGACGGACTTTTACAGAAACCGTAAATGTGTATTACAGACACCTACAAATTACCAAGACTTTAATCTACGCTGTTAAACTATAACGAGAGCTCGTTCTAAAAGGATAATCATGTTTATTGATGCGAGGTCTCTCCTCATTCTATCATTAATCTGTGTTCGAATCTAAGTAGAGGAGACTTAAAAGTCCTGGTGAGTTTGACTCTACACACATAAAATGACCTGACCGCTGCTTCTTTCAAGGGGATACTCCTGACAAGCATCAAACTCTTTAAGACATAATGATGAGCCGCTCGGAAATCCGAAGTCATCAAACTGCGTCGGGAGGGAAATTGAATTTGACGTACTGGTCCACATCGTGGCCACAAATTGGTGGAGACCAGAGACAGAGAGACCTGGAGATCACCCTGCAGTACACTGGCCCGGGCCATGGCCATAGTTGACGGAGACCAGAGACAGTGATGCCTGGAGATCACCCTGCACTGTACTGGTCCGGGCCATGGCCGCAGTGGATGGAGACCAGAGACATAAAAGAGACCTGGAGATCACCTTGCACTGTACTGGCCCCGGGCCACGAGTGGCCACAGCTGACGTGGAGACCAGCCCCCACTGTACACTGACATTACAAATGACACACAGCTAGCCAAACTGGGGGGAGGAAACTGGGGTCCGACACAAGTATCTCTTTTAACACCAAGCTTGTTGTGTGGTTATAATCACCTCCTCACACCTCCGACATGAAAAGTGTTCATAGTCCAGCGCTCTCCATGCCAAAGATGTGTTTGTCGTACGAGTCGTTGTTGCAGGAGAACCACCGTACATGAACGAGGATCCGGTCCGAGCGCTGTACCTCATCACGGCCAACGGGAAGCCCGAGATCAAGCAGAGGGACAAGCTCACGCCGCACTTCACGGACTTCCTGGACAAGTGCCTGGAGGTGGACGTCGGCAAGAGGCCCTCCGCCTCCCAGCTCCTCCAGGTATATTAGAGAATCTTGGTCCCTCTGGGGGGCACTCGTAGCGAGGACTCGTATCCGCAGTCTCTGTGTGGTCTGTGTGGGAGACGCTCGTGTGTTGTTTTGGGTAATTTTGTCTTTTGTTTTTCCTGTTTAGCTGGGACTTGAATGGACGAGTGAATGCCCTAACCAAGGCCATCTCATTTACAGTATATATATATATATATATATATATATATATATATATATATATATATATATATATATATATATATATA
>JAYMFT010046042.1:0-15423 GCA_038088735.1 Panulirus argus | reverse complement strand
TGCCGAGTATTCCGTGGTCTAACTAGTGGTGGGGGCACACAAGCAGCCAGCTCTCGGGAGCAAAAGCCAAAGTAATAATTACTATAAAAAATCTCACAGTGCAGCTGGGTTGCTGCTATAACCTAGCAATGGTTGATAAATTTCCCTTTTTATATCTTGCGTCCTAGAGACACTTGTATATAAAGTGCCCTTTGTTATACAGTGAGCAGTCTTGAGATATTTCGATGAAGGTACAGTGGAGTTTGAACTGGCCATCATGATGTTATACACAAAATAATGTAAACTCAGGCATATAGTTTAACTGTCAGGTCTTTTGAGTTTTTTGTATCTCTTACTACGGTTACGTCTGATGCCATATGCTTTATAACTAAGTATAGACTGTAGCTGAACACTTTTTGCTATAATCACAATTCCATAGTCAAGATCTTGGACTTAAAATGAAACTGCGGATGGAAAAAAAAAAAAAAGGTTAAGAAGATATGGGTTACTCTAATCGAAACATTCATCTCTTTGTTATCAGTTTCTGAATACATGAACAGAATAAAAAAACCTAACGAGTATCTGTCCTCAAGGAATCAGGCTCTGGTGTCTGAGTTCTCGTGATCATAACTTTGATGGAATGAAGGGAGAGATATGTGATAACGTCTGATGAGAGGAACTTGGATGTTCCGGTTCTGCATAACGCGAAATGGAGGGAAGGACAAAAGAATAGCTTGGCAATGCGAATGTCAAGGGAGCGCTGTCCGGGGTTTGTCAGAGGACACGAATGAAAAGAAAGGATGACTCATATATTGATGTAGGAGCAACAGGACTGTGTTTAAAAAGAGGAAGGAAGAGAGTTCATAACTAATGTGGGTTAAAACTAAGAGTGTAGCCTACGACAGGAGGGTGATTCCTAGCGGTGATGCGCCTGGTAGTAAGAGGACTGAAGATGAGAGGAGTGCATTTTGGGATGAGCTTACCGAGTGCCTTAGCAGTCTTGATGTAAAGGATCGATCTTGATGTTTAGGGATCTGATTGGAAGGTTAGGTAATGCGGCAGGTCAGGGTAGCATTGGAGGGCACTGGTTTCCTAGTTAGGAATAGAAAAGGGAAGAATCTTTCAGTGCTGTACGATGAAAGAGGAATAGTTGTCGGGAGTGCATGAATTAAAAAGAAAAAAATTGCATATACAAGTATACGCTGGTCAATTTAAAAGTATACGTGAATCAATTCATAAGTATACGTGGGTCAATACACAAGTATACATGGGTCAATTCATAAGTATATGTGGGTCAATACATAAGTATACGTGGGTCAGTGAGGGTTGGAGGCAGCGAGCATTATTGGATTATGTGCTAGATGAAAAGCGTGCAAAAGTGTCGGGTTTGTTGAGCGTGAACGTCCAGCGAGGGGCGAGGAGAGGAGGAACTTCTAATCATTTTTTTTGGTGGCGGCGAGGGTGAATGTTTATAGTGAATTTTGATCTTGGAGAAGAGAAAAAATGACATATGTCTGAAAGAACTGGTGATGGTGGACGAACTTGAAGAAAGTGGCGTGTGTGTGTGTGTGCAAGCATTCTTAGAGAGCATAACAGACGAGTGGGAAATGGGCGAAAGGAAATTTGGAAAGTTACAGAGGAGTGGAGGGTATTTAGGGAAGCGTTTCGTAAATGTGCGGGTTGATGTCTGTGTCATGCAGAAGGAGAGATGTAAACCTCTGGGAAAATGCAGCGAGTGGTGGAATGAGAAACGATAAATCGCTAGGGAAAGCGAAAAGAGGGGTTTATGTACAGTATCTGCAGGGAAGGAGTAAGCGTGATTGGGAGGAGTAAAAGAGAAAGTGAAAGGGGGTAAAGTGAAAAAGATAGCGAACGAGAGATGGGCAAGTGACCGTCGATGAAATTCTGAGAGAGTAAGAAAACGTTTGGTAGAAGATGATAACGTGAGGAAAGCAAGAGAACAAATGGTGGAACAGCGAAGAAGGCGGATAGGGAAGTGGCAGCAACTAAAGAATATAGGAAGATATGATGGATGGAATTTCTGAAAAATTACTGAAAGTGTTATAGGCCCTGCACTGCTTTTATATTTTTTCAACATTTTCTTGGTCGGAGAACCTTCGATGCAACATTGTAATATTTCTAGCATATTCTGTGAGCCCGATATCCTCCATCAACCCCTGCCGCTTCTTTATTTGGCAAAACTTTATAGCTTCATAAGCAATACCCTGGCAACTATTAGGCAAACTCAGGTTAAAACAACCTCCATTTATAAGTTATGAACTACTGACGTTCCATTAATCTTTTCTCATTCATTACAGAATTCCACAGAACCTTTAAGAGGATGCTCGCAATACCCTTGGGTTCCGGGGAACCCCAGCTGAAAAATGCTGTGACAGAAATGTTCTCAGGTATGTCATTGTTTCCTGAGGTATACAAGTAAACTACGTTACACACAGTGTATCAAACTGCTATGCCAGTTATGGACATTAGGACAGAGAAATTTACCTTTCTAAATTTAGAGTTGAAGTTGCTTCAGACGAGATGTCAATAGGTTTGAGAAAGTCAAGGCAAGCAGTATGGTAAAAGGAAGTGGAAAATATAGTGAAATCCTAACGGTAAATGATATGTGTGACAAAATGGTTTGACTACATGGGATTACACACGACAGTTTTGTTGACTGGTTATTTGAGGATGTCTGGACGTTTGTATTGCCAAAAGTGATGTGTCTGAGGACTAGGAGCATGCATGTATTGTGTTCTTGTATAGAGACAAATGGGTAAAAGATAAAAACTCGAATTACATCGGTAAAACTCTGGTGAGTATATCTAATAAGGTCTGAGAGAAAATGATAAAGAAGAAGGTGATGACATGCACAGCTTATCTGAAGGTAGTGGCATGATGTGGCTGTAGAGCAAGTACAGCGTGTGTGGACCAGGTACTTTGAAGACTTTGTGCAGGAAATATTTGCAGAAGCAGATTGACCTGTATGTGACACTACTGGATCCGGAGAAAGCATCGGATAGGACTGACAGAAGACCCTTGTGGAGGCAGCTGCGAATGCAGGATGGGAAATGGTTAGTTAGTAGATTTCACGAGGAGTTCCAGCCAGAAGAGTATACCAAGTGCGTGGGTAAGAAGGAAATAGGTTGTGCGGTTTTCTCTGTGGGTGGGTCTGCGTCAAGGATGTGTGAAGGTCACCATCAATTCTCATCTATTTATGCGCAATGTGGTTAGGAAGGAAAAGGCGAGGATTTTGTAGTGAAAGGCAGAGTCTGCATGATGCACGGGAAAGGGAGGCATGGACGGTGTACACTGAGGCGTTGCTGATGATGACTTAGGCTGAACTAGAGGGACAGTGGGCACTGACGCCTTGAGGTATCGATTTTAGTGAACCAAATGGACAGTAGACACGAGGCTGAACCAAATGGACCATGGACGCTGAGACATTATAGTAGTCTTCTTGTCCACTGTCCAAGTGGACAAGAAGACATTAGAGCAGTGGCTGAGTGTGAACCGGAAAGCCAGTGCACATGAAAAAATATGGTGGAAAGTTGAACGACGCGGTGAGAGACATTATGGTGGCGAGTGAGGGTAGACCAAGAGGATAATCTGAAAGCTGATGAAGGTGATTTAAAGATTCAGTTTGCAAATTGAAACTCCACAAAGTGTACAGAAACATCTGCTGCTTTTAGGGTATAAAGACGAACTTCAGTATCAGGCTTGGCGTTCCACTTACCTTATGAATTCTTTCTTCTGTTCAAAACTGACGCAATCTATACGTGGGTGAGCATCCTGAATAAGAAATTCTTTGCCATTAATCATTAATGTGTTGGCCCCCATATACCCGTATCGCTATATTGGGACACTGATAGTCAGACACTAAGAGCGAATGAATAGGATGACTAGTATTCGAAGAAAAATGGATTTTTAATCATGGTACAGTGAGAAATAGGGAGACCATTAGTGAACTACGCTAGTCAATGTCCAGTGCCTGCCAGTTTCGGGAGACACATCTGCTTTGACGAAAATGAGAAAGAGACATCTTTACTTCTCATCAATTCCTTAAACTAAGAGGAGGAAAGATCAGATGCTTCTTTTTGGTGTGTACCACATGAAAAGGTCTTCGAGCGCCACCTCAGGCTCTGCATGAATTTCTTCCGCTTCCTGACAGGATTTTCTCGTTCCTAAACCTCGGCTGGAGGTCAAGCTGTTGCCATCTGGCCATGAACGAGTCTGCGGCCTCGTAACCTCGTGAGGACTCCCAGGAGAAACATTCTAAAAGATCGGCTCCTGCCCTCTTTAGATCATCCGGGCTAAGTGGGTCATTTTTCACGCTGCTGCTCGTGTTAAAAGGTGAAATTTCTGACCCCAAAAGGTCCCGACAGTCTTTATCTCCCTCCTGAGCTGCGGGTCCCGAGCTGTATAAAGGCGGACGAGGCGGTCGGTCGGCAGGATATTAGTGATAAGAATAACCCATTCGTCTTCATGTTCCTCCTGGGCTTCAGGCCAGACTCTGCAGATGAGGACTTGGCCAAGAATATATTTCAAACTGGAAGACAAAAAAAAATATAAAGGTCCCGACAACTTTTATCTCCCTCCTGAGCCCAAGGCTCCGAGCTGCATAATTCCAGGATGGAATATTCGACAAAAATACCTCGATAGTCTTTATGTTTCTCTTGGGCTTTACACCAGACAGTGCCAAGAATATATTGCTGACTAAAAAGATTCGAACCGTTTTCTTCTGCCTCTAAAAGGCTTCAAACCGAGTACCTTTGACTAGACGTGACCCATAGGATTTTCCTTACCAAAAGAAAGCCCTGGTCGCCATGACCTCCTATATTTCCAAGAAATACGAGTAGTCAGCTAGAAAAAAAAAAAAAAGTATTGAGACTAGATTATTCCATGCCGTTTTCTCGTCCATCCTAGAGAGTGCTGCTGTATAACAGCAGTAGCGATGACGTAACATCTTTAAGAATAGCTAGTCAGCTGGTGGGCTATTGTTATCGCTTTGTATCCGCCGTCATCGTCTGTCATTAAACATTTTGCCAATCTAGATCGTCTTCTTAGCTGTCTGGATATATCTTGTCATTCCATGACAATCCAGCATCTGATAAAGCCAGCCTCCACAGGACATGTTCGGAAACCAGAGAACATAGCTCGAACGAAAACCTTATGAAAATCAAATAATGGACTGTTCTTTTCTAAACTTTTTCATTTCGCACAGAGTTGACAGTACGGTATAAACGCCAAAGGGCAAAATGGTCTCCTGTCGGGTGAACTATCAAAGGTTTATCTGTGTAAAACCATAGAGCAGATATAAATAAAATTTTAAAGGAACTTCGTTCAGGTCTGCCGGACACAACTTTCTTACCTAATCAGAGAATTAAGACGAAGGACAAGGAGAAGGCCCTCTGTCAATTGGTTTTCATTTTTCGTGTTTGTTGTTTCTCTTCCTCTCATTTACAGTGATAGACACGAGCCGTCTTGGCTCTTATTGGCTGAAACATTTTAAATTACCATAGGTTAAAAAGCTTTGTTCCGTCCTCTAGATCTAACCAGCTTCCTAAGATTGGTGGGAGCCCCATACAACAAGATCCTAGGATAGGAAGGTTACTATGGTGCATAATAAGCTGGCCGTACAACACTAAGACCTCCCTCAGAGGGTTACTGCAGCCTCGAGTCTGCACTACCAGCAGGAAAGAGCAGGGCAATAATAAACTCCTTAGAGGCAAAAGAAGTTCCTCGACCCAGGCTGTACTCCCATTCGTCTCATGACGATGATACAACCCCGTAAAGGGTGACTTCTTGCGTGCGGTGTTCCCCTATGATGCCCTTCAGTCCCGACCTCTTCCTGATGTTGTCCCTCTGACTGACCGCTCTTGACCTTACCTATGGGAGGATGTTCTCGACCTGCCCCTGGTCTTGTAATATGAAAATCACCAACAAAATAGTCATAGCGAGAAAGTCATACCACCCTGGAGCTTGTATTAGTCCCTCAAAATAGCCGAAATTTTTTCTAACTTACTTGGACAGAGTCTCACTGCCATCAACAGAAATAGCTTCCAGCACTCGTGCAGGTTGACAGTGGACCTTACCATTATCCTGCAACACCTGTGGAGAACACGTACTGGAGGATGACCACGAAAAGAATATTAGTTTTTCAAGTCATTAGTAAATATGAGCCTAGTATTGCCTCGGCCCATCGCCACCCCACCTCACAACCAAACTACGTGGGTGCCTGGAGATGCGTCAGGCTCCAACCAAACTACGTGGGAGGCTGCGGATCAATTAGGCTTCCACCAGGCTACGTGAGGATCTATAAATGGGTCAGGTTCCCACCACACTATATGAGAGCTTGTGGATGCGTCAGGCTTCCAACATACCCCATGTGGGGGGCTTGTGAATGTGTTAGGCCCCCACCAAACTACATGGGGAGGGGAGGGGGGATCCGTTGATTCCCCAAACACCTACAAAACCACACGGGTGACTGTTACTTCCTCAGGTCACCACCACAAGGCATGCCTCCTCCTCGACCAAGACGCGGGACCAAAAAAAAAACAGCGGGGATAATAACGGTTATAATGTTGGCTGATTTTGGTATCTCGTCCCATTCATACGTCTTATCAAAAATCACTTAGCGTCTGCGCATGACAAAGATGATACTTTCGGAAGAAACAAAGTCAACACACAAGAAACCTATCAAAAAGTGGGTTTTTTGAAACCCCTGAATGCAAATTATACTCGTGATCCTCTGTGGCGTTATGTCACGAAGGAGGGATTAAGCCTCTTTATGAGCAACTCGACACTTTTTCATGTTCAGCCAGAACAACTTTTGCTGAGCTTAATGAAATCTGTGAAACAACAAAAGATATCTTCTCTATATTGTGAGGAATTTTATTTTGCCCATACAAGGCAATTGTCTGTTATGGAACATAATTCTCATAAAGTACAGTTTTCTTAGAGGCACCCACGTTTATGTGTTGCCAGCGTTAAGGATCTATCCATTCTGAGGAACAACGTTATGTAATAATGATACGGTTTACAATTTTGCACACTAATGCCACGATGATAAAGTAGACGTAAGGACGAGAATATAATATATGTAGGGCTAGACACAGAATGTAGCTCTGTTTTCAGCGTAACCGCATTCTTTCCTGAACTTGTTTATATTCTTTCTTTTCTTTCATTTCGTTCCTTCATCTGCCTACACTTAAAATGCCTGTTTCCTATCTCGTTAACGGACTTACTGCTCCTTACCTATGTTACTCTAGAGCACGTATGGTAATGATGCTATGTTTTCACGTGCCGATCTAAGTCACTTCCGTGACTAAAACACTGCAGTGATGGAAACGTATTGTCCCGCATAAGAGCGCGAATGGAAGCAACGTGGTATACAGGGGTTGAATCAAAGCATATGAAGCGGTTGGGGGAAAATCATGGAAAGGTCTGTGGGGCTTGGTTCTGGATATGGGACTCTGGTTTTGGTCTAGGTTTCAGGAAGACGTGTTAAGTACCGATCGTTCCTGTCCCTGTGTTTAACAGCCAGCAGCAACTATAGTATGTCATACGTCGCACTGGGCTACACAACCGTTTTGCTTTAAGTCCAAACTCTATTTCAATCAATAATTCTCTAATCACTAAATGGTTAGAGAATAAAACTAGGGATAATCTTACTGTTTTGCTCTGAAAACATGCTTAGTGGCCGGAAGGAATGCGGAAAGATGACTATCCGCGCATGAACTAGCTTACCAAGGCGCAGTCTGCAATCCGCCTCGCTACTGTTGACAACTGGAATACAATTTCGCACTCCCGTTCCCTCAACTGTGAACGTATTCAGACTAACATTAAATTTAAGATTGCTTAAAGGCGACGGTGGTCTACTCTTTCATGCGCAAAATGTAGTTGATTTCATGTTTTAAACATGAGTTACTGGTCTTAACATAAGAGAGAGAATGATTTGTTCTTTTGTACAGTTTCGTTTTCCGCTCTCTTTACTGCATATACTTACTGCCAGCCAACATCTCCTCCGTCACGTGTAATAAAAACGAAGATGAGTACTTTCTGAAGCATATCTCTCAGTCTCACGTCACATAAAAGAGACGTTTTTCTAGCGTTATGCCGATGGATATGTGCGTTTCCTCCTCCTCCAATGTCCTATTGCCTCTCTGATTGAAAACATATGCTCAGACATAAGTTTCTGGGAAAATATGCATTCAAGATATTGAATGATCAGTGCCCTTACTATTACTCTGGTGGATGCCTCGTAAACTGTTTGTATAATAGGTATGCTTATCAAAAGACAAACTAAGTATGCACTGTCCAGCGGAAGCAACTGTGAACTGTTGGATCAGAATATGAAATCATATGATGCTACCAATGTTACCACAAGAGAGGCTGCCGGGATCTGTATATGCGAGGGACTTGGGAGCTGAAATCGTTCCTAACCTGTCCCCAGATTCCCACATTTGGTTAACGCTGAAGGACACAAACTGTCTGCTGGCAAATATTAGAGCAACAGTCAGGTGTACGGATATGGACAAATTCATCAGTCTATTCATGTTCTTCATATGGCCAAAATTAGAATATGTTCCTCAGGTTTGGTCATCGCGTCTAGAAAAGTAAAAACCGCTTAAAGAGAAGGTGCACAGGACAAGAAAAATAGTACCAAAATTAAGAGCAGTGTGTTGTAAGGAAAGCCTAGAGGCCTTAAATTTTGTCCCCAATGAAAGAAAAAAAGAGAGGGGTGACCTAATCACAACCTTTTGCTTTAAAAACCGGATTGATGACCTACGCGGTGAACAGTTTTTTGAAAGAAGTTGGGATAGAGCAACCAGAAGACGTAGCATGAAATTAAGGAAAATGTGGTTAATACAGACAGTAAACAGATTTAAAAGGATGCAATGTACGATTGTAGAAAATGTCCGAGAGATGCGGGGACCCCACGAGTGTAAAACTACCTCTGCGCACAGTACAAGTAGGTCATTAAACACAAACACGCACACAAAGAAAGACAGATGAAGCACACAGAGGTAATAATTCCTCCCACCTCACGGACAACAACACATGAAGTTGATTTAATCAAGGAGGAGCATATAGAATATTCATGAGCTCTAAACGAGGAGTCTTTTGAGCCTTGTGGCGCGCCGAGAGAGAGAGAGAGAGAGAGAGAGAGAGAGAGAGAGAGAGAGAGAGAGGGGGGAGAGATAATAAAGCACCGTGGCCATCCATTCCTTAGGAGGGCAATATTGGCTTAACGCTCTCTCACTGTATCACTTGTAATGGACAAGTGTGAGGCGGTCTTGCTGGCAGTATTGCCTTAGCAAGACAAGTTGAACATTGGGACAGATGCACCGAGACGCGTTAAGTCCCCACTTCCCCGAACCAAATGAATGATGTTTTGTTGACACATCACATAATGCAACAGAGTTTTGGAAAAAAAGGAAAACATCGTCACCATTTACTGGATTACAACTGTAGGCAGCTAGAGCAAGACCCACGGGGCTACTGTCCCTAATGCCAATGAGATAATACTTTGAAACCTTTTTTTGAGGGACTATCATTATTGAGGATGGTATAACGACACGATCTTTATACTCTCCCTGCACCCACCTGTCCCCAGTTGGTCATGCCACTTCTTCTCAGTCGATGCTAGACTTACCCGCACACGCATCTGTTGTCCAATTCCGAAGGTGGTATGATATCGAGGAACTGTATACCATCTGAACAACAATGAAACAACCAGTCGCGTAAATTTCGTACGAACACATGAACAGAGGCACATGGAGAGGCAATTCATCAAGGTGCTTAAGTACTTGAGTGAGTGACTACAATGATGTGATTACACCGACTATATTTGGAATGAGGGTCTTAAAGGATATCAACATTAGGCTATCAGTTAGGCCAAATGGTAGGGGAAAGGGAAGCAAAAATATCCTAAGGGACCACATATCCCCATTAAAACCATACACCACTCTGACGGGACGTGATGTTCGACGCTAGACCCATATATATACCTGTTTTTCAACAATCCTATCATAAGGAACGGCATTATGCTGCAGAACACAGATTCACGCATCCCTGGACCGTACCAAATCCTATAAACACACAGATTTTACGCTAAGACAGGAGATTACCCAAGACTTTTCGTATCAAACTCCCATTAACGCTTTTAAAGAAGTTTGCAGCGCGTGACCTAAACAGGCTGGAGGAATTTCTTCTCAACAAACACAAAATTCCCAAAAATTCCGTCTTTAAGTTTGCCAAAATGCTCCTCTTTAAGTAAACTTTAGCTATTTTCTTCACGCTGTTCCATCCGAAACGAATCTAAACGTCGGATGGATCCTAAAGATGCCACCAGTTTTACAAGTGAAATTTCTTTTAAGTTTAAATGACGCAAGATGACGGGGATCTTAAGAGCACCAAATAAGATAACGCCATGATAACCGAGAATATTTCGTACTTAAAGTTTAAAGGAGAAGGTTAATGAGGGAGCTTTGAAACATTTTAGGTAACTTATGAAACATGACGAATCTTGAGTGATGACATCAGTAACGCCTATTGCTACTTTGCATGCACATCATAACAAAGCCTCTGGCGATTCTGTGAGAGGAGACAGCAAGCTAAATCTGTCCATTGGAACGACCAGCAGATCAAGGAACCTCAAGTTCATTCTCAAATCCACACTAAAACAGTCAAATATAAAACATGTAGTATCAGTTACATAATATCTTCAGAATCTAGTGAACGGCACATTTGCCAGGAAATGGATATGATTATATCATCCAAAAATTATAAATTGTCGTGAAAGGAATAGTCGGGGGAGGATCTGTGATCTCATGCAGGCTGGGCCACCGGAACCCACGTTGGTGCCCATCAACGCTTCACACCTCTCCTCTAGTGCTGGACCAGCCATAAACTTTTCTTCTTCTTCTTCCTCATTTTCTTCATCGCCTACTTCTTCTTCTTCTTCTTCTTCTTCTTCTTCCTCATTTTCTACATCTTCTTCTTCTTCTTCTTCATCGTCTTCTTCTTATTATTATTCTTTCTCTGTTCTTACCCCTCCTTCTTCCCATATCCTTGGCTGCTATTGCTCGCCACCGCTAACAGTACCTGGACACATAGTCATGAAGAAAGGACAAGCGTCTTCTTCCTTGTGCACTGCAAAGTAACACCACACGAAGGAAAGCTGTGTCAGGAGGTCAAAGCCATACACTTGAATCCCTGGGATGTTGTCCATAACTCCTTGGTCCACCAGTCCACAACCACAACGCGGAACAGATGGTAGCTACACTCAGAAACCTACCACGACACAACGCTTTTTTTGCAAGTTTCATCCCATATCTAGAAGTTCTTGAGGCTAAATGGATGACGTCTCCTGAATTTCTTGTCCCTTTGTGTCTTTTCCGTAACTCATATGTAGCTTCTTGAATGTATTCTTTAAGTCGAAATGGACGACTTGGCGACGAATGTATGTTCATGTTCATCATCCCGAGGGAAGTGCAAGCCTCGTGTGTGAGAATAATTCAGTTTACCTTTCCTCGTCCATTGTCCATGATTCTCATGTGCTGTAAACTCACTTACCTCCCATAGCACCTCCCCTCTCTGCTACGTCAACGTCGTGCGTCATCTCCATAACCCTCTACTGCACCACACGTCGTTCTTTTACCTCCTCCTCCACCCACTCTGCTGCACCACACGTCGTACGTCACTTGCTGCACCACACGTCGTCCTTTACCTCCTTTACCCTCTCTTGCACTACACGTCATACTTTATCTCCTCTTCCTTCTGCGTCAAACGTCGTACGACAACTCCTCATCCTTTCTCTCCTGTACGACAAGTCGTGCGTTACCATCCCATCTCCCTAGAGACTTCCCCATTTTCCTCTCTTCCCATCCCCCTCTATCAATGTAAACTCCCTTACCGGGGAGGAATAAAGGTGAAATACTGAGACAAGAAACTCCGTAATTCTATAACAGCAATGAAATAAACACCGTAAGACACCTGTGATGACTTCGGGTCTTCGCGGACCAGAGTTATGGTATATGGAGAAAGGCCATCCCTTTATGGCCTAATCTTACCCTCCCTGCAACACTGGATACGATCCCCTATCCTCCCTGCCTGGACCGGCGCCTTAGCCTCCCTATAACGCTGGATACGTTCCCCTATCCTCCCTGTCTGGGCTCGGCACTGCGGCAGCACTCCTGGCGCCTCACTTACTGTCAGCCAACGGGATTTAGACTCGGGAGAAATTCTTCTTCCGACAAATGTGAGACTCGTTCTCGGCTGTAAGTCTGTCATGCACCTGGTGTTAAGAGGAGTAACTAGGACCTTCTTTATATCTCTATGCCACACGTACCTCTAGCATCACACGAACCTACTCTGCGTTGCCGGGAATGTGCCAAATGCGACCCATTCCGACCTTGGAACTATTTCCTTGACGACCGTTTCTACCTCCCCAGATGCTCCATGACTCTGCCATGGACGAAGTTAGCACAATGTGGCCTGAACTGTGGAATGCATCTTTCGGTTCCTCTCAGTTTATGACCATGTTGGCCTCAATATGTAAATATAATGTTGTACATGAAGTGGGTTCATAAGGCGTGCGTAAAATTTTAGGTGCTGGTTGTGCAGAACAAGTGCGTGCGTGTGTGTGTGTGTGTGTGTGTGTAGTGTGTAAAAATAAAGTGTTGTATGAGATTTGATCCGGTGCGCATCAACTTCCTTTACAAAATGCAGCTGAAGTGTAAACTAAAATCCTGCACTGAAACGCAGCGTCGAGTTTGATTTAGATTTGCATTACAAAATTCTTTGCACAGATTGCTGCACTGGGTATAGAGAGATGCTTAAATAAGTAAAGGCGGCAAGTGACTTAATTAAAAGCAAAGAGTGAACGATGCATTTTAGATATGGCTGTTAAGTACAGGAAGATCCTGTATTTAAGTACTGGCGGATGTAGCAGTCACTACATGCGTATGCCTCACTAAATAAAGGGAAATATTCTATCAAGTATCAAGTTGTCACAGAAGAATAAAATAAGGATTTTCCACTGCTGAAGTTTTACGTGAGAATTTTTAAAGAGCTGAAGGCAGAGACAAACATGCTGAACTTGGCGAGACCAGTTGTTGATCAACGTACAAAGCAAAAGTAGCTGTGAGTCTACGTTGTGAGCATAACTATTACTACAGAAGAATCACAGGTGACTGAAAAGCAAAGACAGCTTCCTCTTATATGAACGGTCGGCTGGATATGAAAAAAAAAAAAATACGGGTTAGAGTTCGTAAATGTAAGGAGCACCAACTTGGGAAAGCGACGCAGCGTCTTATTATGGCCGAGGAACGTAGGCAGGCAACATTAACGTGAGATATAGCAAGCATCTAGCCGAGGCGAAGCACAGCAAGCATCTAGCCGAGGCGGACCCCCTGAAGAGAGAGGCTGTGGAAGTGTGCCAGATGACGGCATAAGAAATACGGAGAGACGGAGAATTTGCCCATGTAATTCAACCCGATGAACGTGGCAGCGCTCAGGGAGAAGGAAAGACAAGGAGACGGCGTTCAGCTGGAGTGAACGTAGGGTAGAACACGGGGAAGAAGAGAAACTGTAAGATCCAACTTTAAGGAGATACGACTTACAAGGGAAGAGGGAGTTGGAGTTACAGGAGGGACCGCTAAGGATAGAGAGAGGACGGGAAGACCACACGACATACTAAAGTGTTTGATGAGATGTGGAAGTAATGCGGTTTTTTTTCCCCCCTTCAGAAAACTGAGTTACTAGACGGTGATAGCGGCGCAGTTTGAGGGAAAACTGGGGTAAGTCGGGCTTCAGTAGCGACGAGTGAAAGCAGTAGTCTTAGCAGTGGTGGTAGTACTAGTACTGGAAGCAGTGACAGTCACGGCAGCTCGGCCGCTAACTACAGTCACTTCACGAGGTGACTGTGTCAGGTGGGACAGTCAGTCAGCCACCAGTGGCCACACAGTCTTGAGGTATCTGACCGCAGTGGCGGCAGTCCACGAAACCCAACACGGAGACACACACACACCACCTCGCCAGCGGCTGCTGTGCTGATAGCATGATACTTAGACGATATCAACGCTGCGTTACATATACGACGAGGATCAATATCATTCACGTAAAAGCGATAGAGTTTACGATAGACATAACCCTGTATAATCAATTACTCCTCCTTGGATTATTATGAGGGTAATTCAAGTACATAGAACACAAAAGAATACGGACCTGAAATTAACGACCCACGCTTCTGCCAACGAAGAAAGAAGTCCAGAAGATCTGAGCATTCTTTTCCACTGTCTCTGGAGTACCGGTAATCGAGGCTAGCTCAGCGGTTATCAAATATTCACTTAAAACTTTCGAGGTGGTTACACAGTAGAATAGACCCTACTGCAAATTTGATAAGATGATTAAGAAAAACTTACTTCTGTCCTCAGTCTCGCAAGAAAGATTAAAGTAAAGTGGATCCCTAACTAGGATCTGGAATCAATATTCATTTAAACGAGGGGACCTGGAATGGCTTGAAATCTCAATGAGGTGTGGGAATAGAGGCTATTTCAGAGACGAAAGGTGAAGTTCTCGGTGAAATCCTTCCAGCAGGTGACGAAGGGGCACGCGAAGTAATTCTTCGTCTTATCACATTACTTGGCTATGGAGATTTCACTGCCAAGACTCATGGGGTCACTGATTCACTCGCGAAGACTCGTGGTCTTTGGTCGTTATCAAAACTACTTGCCGACGGCGAATCACTGCCAACATTCAACGATTCCACTGATTCACTGGTAAAGATTCGTGATCCTGTCGATACACTTGATATGTGTGGCACACACAAGGATGCACCGTGTTACCTGGTTGATTACAGACGAAGATTTACCTGATTGTATTTCATTGACTAAACCGGCGAGGGAGATTTCACCGCAGTGGCTACCCTCTGTTGTGTGTAACCACAGTGGTTACATTCAGTTGTCAGAAGGTTGTACCTGTAGAGACACTTGAAAGCCAAACTGATGGTGTCACATTCTTTTCTTGAAGCGTCATTCGTATTGTGGCCGGGTGGCAATTATGGTCGATGAGCCAAGCTAAACCAGAACATTTCACAGCATGCTCACCCTCCGTCCGACTTAGGTTGGTAGTGAGCTGGAGTTGTACAGTTCTGAGTCGATGCTGTCCCGGGCTAGCTGTTTTCGGAGGGCCATACTGGAACTACACAACTGTCAAGAGACGATGCCATTCTCCGGTCCACTTTACTGACTAAGGCGGGGCGCCTCTCCACGCCCGGCTGGAGATGTAATATACGAGTTACGGCAAAGTGTGTTTTGCTGAGAAGGCTTTTAGCTTGTTTCGTGCAGACGCAGGAAATGGTCGGACATCAGTTTCGATATTGACAGAGTTAACTAGAGATTGAATGTTGTGATCAGTCATCCTCCCTCAAGCGGATAT
>JAYMFT010046031.1:0-15424 GCA_038088735.1 Panulirus argus | reverse complement strand
GTGTGTGTGTGTGTGTGTGTGTGTGTGTGTGTGGGTGTGTGTGTGTGTGTGTGTGTGTGTGTGTGTGTGTGTGCGTGAGTGTGAGTGTGAGAGTGTGTGTGTGTGTGTGTGTGTGTGTGTTTCAATAGGGACTGTAGTTGTAGCTGTTGTATACAGGCGCTGACTAACAACAGAGGTGAATGGTGTTTGACAGTTTAAAAGTACCCCAGGTTATCTGTTTAGTGTGTTTGTCGTATATGGTATTTGTTGAGGGTCGTGAATTGGCGTGTGTGGCGACCTCTAGTGTGTGTGGTGACCTCTGGCGTGTGTGGTGACCTCTGACGTGTGTGGTGACTTCTGACGTGTGTGGTGACGTCTGGTGTGTGTGGTGACCTTTAGCATGTGTGGTGACCTCAGGTATGTGTGGTGACCTCAGGTCAGAAACACCTGGCCCCCGTGACCTGTGAGGCGGGTCAGGTCAGGAGGAGGCTGGGGTGACCCCGTGCAGTCTACAGCTGCCGCCGCTGCTGAGCAAACACTCGCCATCTGAGTGATGGCTCCCGGTGCCTCTCTCACTGATGGATTGTTATGCTAATGTCACGACTTTTTTCATGCCGCGGCAAACAGAGATGTGAGGGGCCTCCTCCTGCTGCTGCTGCAGAGATATGAGGGAGACAAATGAAAGATGTTTGTGTCGCTCCCTTTGCCAGCTGGAGTGTACGGAGTCGACGGGGTTCTTGATGGTCACTTGAGTTGCGATAGACGCACTTGGCCAGTGTGGTGGGACACTGGGGGGAACTTCCCCCACACTACAGGAGACGTGGCCAGTTTGGGAAACACACGGTAAACTGAGACACACACACACACACACACACACACACACACACACACACACACACACACATGTGCACATCTTAGAAGAGGGAAGAGTGAGGGGAGACATGATCACAACCTTTTTAAGATTCTAAAACAGATTGTTGACATAAGCAGTGAACAGTTCTTCGAGAATTGCAGGGATAGAACAAGAAACTTGGCAAAAAAAAGATGCAAAGAAATACTTTTATAGCATAGGGGTGGTGGATGAATGGAATAGAATGGCTGAGGACGTGGGTAATGCAGACATTATACATAGATTTAAGAAACTGTATGACAGTAGAGAATGCTCAAGAGATGGGGTCCCACTAGTGTAAAACTGCCTCCCTCCCTGTACAGTTTTTAGCTTGAAAATATTTACTCTCTAGATCTACACAGACAGAGCATTTCAGTGAGAGCATGGATGAAGAGCACATATCTAGGGGTAGGCGTAGGTAAGTATAGAGCGTACAGTACGTGCAGTAAAAACAGGTAATAACACACACGTACAGACACAAGTGATTATGTCTATGCAGTTAATTGTACAGGCCAGCAGGAGGCTGGGTCACGGGCAGGGAAGCTGCATAACAAGTAAACGTTGTTATATTTCTCGTAAGAGTCAAGTTGATAACTTGTTGTGGTGACGAGGAGCAGCAGCTGCCCTGTGTCTTACCCCATTTGTTGTACACACATCTCGGGTCCACCATCATCAGGTTCTCTCACGATATTCCCTTCGTTTCCCCCAGTCAATAAATTCCCAGTTACTAGGCTTGCACGGCGCAGTGGAGACCTGACAGCTGACAGCCGTGGAGTCAGTGACTTTCAATACTCTCTCATCAAGAAAGAGAAAAAAAAATTCCGGTATATTTATCAGTAATCAGAACGTCATTGATCGTCCAGACAGAGTCTATACGGCGGTAAATTACGACATCCAGAGCCCCTCTTCCGGTCCGTGATCCTCCATGACGCGCTGGAGGCTGGCTCTTCCGGCTCCTGCATCCGCTTATCTCTCTTATCTAGCGGCATTGAGGGGCAGCCAGCCGGAGGCAGCATCGCCAACTAACAAGTACATATCTCTCTACCCTGGTCGTCCAACCAGTTGCGACGCAGGTGGAGATAATTTTCTGGTTCTGGTTATCCTGTGTCAGCTGCCTTCTGGAGAGGGAGGGGGTTGATGCAGGGGAGGGGGAGGACACTGTAGCCAGGGGCAGGGGGGCTGATGCAGGGGAGTGGGGATTCGCGCTGGAGCCAGGGGCAGGGGGCTTGGCGGAGGGCAGGGGAGGGGAGAGCACCATGGTCAGGAGCAGGGTTTGGCTGGGTAATGTAACCAGGGGCAGGTGGGAGAGGTGGAGGGGACGTTTGGAGTGGAAGGAGAGGTGTGGGGAGGAAGGTTAGGGAAGAGAAGTTGGGAAGGGGGTTTAGAGAGGCAGACGGGAGGAATGGTTAGGGTTAGAGGGGAGAGAAGACTCGGAGGGGGATGGGGGAGGGAAGTGTTTGGAGCGGGAGATGGTGGGAAAGGCTTGGAGGAGGAGATGGAGGGTAAGTCCGTAGATGGAGGGGAACATTAGGAGCTGTGGGGCAGAAGGGGAGGGGGGGGGGAGAGCTGGCTCGACCGAGCGTTAATATCAAACCAACTGGAGGCAGCTGTGGGTGTGGCTACTGGTGATGGCAGGACGCTGCCAGACGCACCCACCGTGTAACCAAGTGAGAGAAAGAGAAAGAAAGAGAGAGCCTGGTGTTGAGGACAGGCACCTCACTCACTCCTTCCCCACAAAACATAACAGGCGTCCATGTGGGCAGGGCAGCCGCCCCAGACCTGCCAACAACTTGTGAGTTACAAGCCGTAAGTCAAGCTGTAAATTGTAAATAAACGTGCTGTCCTGTCCTCTGACTCAAGCGTAAGTGAGTCTTAAAGAAAATTGCTTAATACGAGGGAGAGAGAGAGAGAGAGAGAGGGAGAGAGAGAGGATAAAATTAAGTTGTTCTTCCCAAAATCGGTGGTGTGGTTGGGAGGAAAAGGAACTTATATTTTCGTATCTTTACTGAAATTCTGTCAGTCATTATGTTAGAACGGTAAAGTTAGAAATAGTTTATATGGATTTTATTAGTCAGTAATATCAGAGAAATGTTACTAAGATATATTTCAGTAGGCGAATTTGTTAGGATATGTAGCTTATCTGGATTCCAGTAATCTGTAATTTTATGGATTATGACTTCAGTGGAGTCAAGTGACCAATGATAAATTGTGTTTGTTACCGAATCTTTAGTGTCAAGAAGGAAAAAAAAAAAAGGCGTCTGGGGTGTCCATACCTGTTGAATTAACTGTATGCGATCAAACACCTAACTTGTTTTGGCCAAGCACGTAGCACCAGACGACTCTAATTTGGACAGCCTTTGGCTCTAATGTAGCGTGACTTCTCCCTGGGGGGGAAGTGAAGGATGGCGTAGTTCATGTGTTCCGCGTGTGGCCTGGGCTGGCCTCAGGCTTACCAGATGGTGGTGTCCATAACCTGAAGCTTGGACTTAACTCTATTAAGCCAGCCTTAACGTGTGGGACGATAACAGCCCTGTCACATCCAAGTAGCATCGCTCTTAATAAAATTAATCTTAATATAATTTTGAGACATTATGGCCTACGTAGCCAAATGCTGTCCAACTGTTTGTTATTTCATACTTCCCTTAACCTAACCTAACGTGAGGAAATATGGTTTACGTCGACTACTGTCTGTTCTTAAATCCCTTCCAACCTTCCCCCACTCCTTCCATCTACATCTAATGAGAATATAACAGACAACACATCAAGGGGAATAACCCGGGTTAACATGACTTAACGTAACCTCACTTGACCCGACGGGAGATCTGGCAACTTTCATGCAACACAATGGATACGGTATTCAGTATCGCCTCGCCATTCACCCAGCCGAACACATCAAACCGTTTCACAAAATATGACTTGAGAGGAATTTTGCGAGAAACAAATTAGTGTTTGAAGAGCGTCTCATAACTGTGGGTAAAAGAGCTGTTAAATCCTCCTGTACTGACGGTTATGTACACAGGCAGGAGTTACCGCCAGTGTAATGCAATATAGGAAGCGTAAACTATTCCATCCTTTCTCTCATAAAATAGAACGCGGGAAGTGAACGCCCTTGAAATTGGTGATTACCCACGAGTGACGCTAAGCTTCCTCGAAATACACCATCGATACAAAGAACTTTTTATTTTTGTGTATCAGTTAACGCCTAGTTATGTTGCTATGTAAATTTATTTGTTTGACGTCATGCATTCTTTTATCAATGACAGTGTCATCAACAGTATGTTGACATTCCATGAGCCATCAGTTGGTACGTTTCATTCAACATCAGGAGTTGATGCCGCAGATCATACATGTCGATGCTCTGCCGTGAAGTTCGTCCTTAGATATCATCAAATGAATCACAGTAACCGAATCATGTAACCCACTGCGCAGCGGCGGTAGCCCAGCCTAGCTGCAAGGCCTAACCAGATCAGCATCGCAACCCTGCGGTGCCCGGCGGAGGTGGCGGCACTTTTTATTTGGTCATGGAAGCCATGCTACCTGCTCTATTTGCGATATTATATATATATATATATATATATATATATATATATATATATATATATATATATTACAAAAGGTCACAGTGGTGCGCGTGATCTAGTATATGCTGATAAATACGAGGGAAATGAACTTGGGAACTATCGTGTTTCATTTTCCTTATATACATATTTGCCATTTCTCGTGTTAGCGATGTAGCATTAAGAACAGAGGGCTGAGCCTTAGAGGGAAAATATTTAATATATTAAGCAGAGATCTGTAACCTTTTTTTACAGGAAGCTGTTTACTTGCCCCGGCACAACTGCAGGAGAAACATGCGTTGTTACACGTGTCCGACGGTCCTAACTTCGTCCTCGTATGACCCGTGGTCGACGTCCTCCCTCAGTCGAAGTGTAGAGGTTCGGCAACACCCACTGTGCCTTGGATGCAGTTTCTAGGTCAGGTCAAAGGCAACACCGTTATGCTCAAGGGGCTGACACAATTCTTGGATTCGAGAAATTACGTCGCGAGAGTTCTCGGAGCCCAATTTAAAATGATGTAAAAATCCAGGTCTCTTGAGACGAGGCAGGTCCCGCCTGTGTAGTGAGACGTCAGCAACGCCAGCCATCGTTCGTGCGGACGCTAATCTTGGCGAGTCAGTAAACGTTAAATGTAAGACCCTGGGTTGATATAGGAGGAAAATCCATAGTATACACCCCACTGCCGAAATAGCGAAGATATTTAGAGAGGCAGAGAGTGGGTAGGAACTTTACAAGTAGGCGTCGGTAGGACGGGTGTGCCGTGGGAAGCGAGGCTATTCTCAGACATATTAGCCTGGACGGCTACGTTGTTATGGAGATTATCATGGCTGTAACACCGTTTGTAATGAGGTGACTACAGCTGTTATTCCGTTTCCCACGAGGATTTTCACAGCTTTTACACCGTGTACGACAATGATTTGGTACACCGATTACCACAGAGATGGCCACAGCCGTCTGCCTCGAAACTCTGTTACTTGACTGGTAAGTTGTGCTCCTCGTCTCAGCCACTCAACGTCTCGTTTGCTCGTGTTGAGCGAGTGATCAAACAACACATCTACCCAAAGGTTTCAGTACCACAGGCTTCGCTTTATTATGCTTCTTTTTCCTCATTCCTTAAGGTTTCATTATGTTTAAGCTACGACTTACCTTCCTACATCATTTCCAAGGCTTCACTTCCCCAGTCCATCACTGCGGTAGGAGGGTGGAATCCCTCCTCTGCATGATTGGCCACTCATGGCCTTGCCACATCGTTAAGTGATTACCTCGTCTTGAGCCCGGACGGTCGAGCGGCCCCGGTCATGGCCAGTGAGGCTCATCTGGCTCGCTTCAGGTGCTAGAGTCTTTACTCAGTGCTTCTTTTAACGTCGGTATAATGAAATGTAAATTTACCCGGCCTGATAGGAGGTGTACGGAACAACGTGTAGAACAATTTCTTCCTGTTCTGATATCATATTCTCCTCAGTGGAAATTATATAGTTATTGAAATTCTCCTCAGCAGCTGAGTTTCCATAAAAAAAAAAGTTCAATAAACTCGACTGGCTTATACCAGAAAGCAGCCGTATCTTAGGACTTAACTTCTTATTACAATATCTAATCTTCGAAACTTGGGGCACTTCTCCCGTCTGCTGCTAAGTGGATCGCTAAGGAGGAGTGGAACGGAGGCAGTGGTTGACAATGACAATTTGGCGCGACGTTTGAAGCATATGGCGCCGCCATCAACATCTCTCATGGTGAACGAGTCTCCGGCTCCCGGCGCCCGGGTAATTTGGGATTCTGGGGTGGGTGGGAATCTGGACTTTAACGCTCGCCTCCTCGGCATTTCTTTGTTTACATCCTTACCCACGTGTCATTTACGGAGTTTTATTAAAGCCGTTCTTTTCTTTTTGGTATAAATTATTGAAGTGTGTACACAGAATACAAAAGTCGTTACAAATCAATGTGCTAACGCGACAGCGGACGCCTTGCACTGTAAACAAAAAACAAAGGACAGTCGGATTTTTTGTGCGTCAGTCGCGCTCCAACAGATCCACGACTCTCTAATGGGCGGTAAATTTTCCCGCGAACCGTTATTCTCCCTGGACTCCCTTGCACTGTTATTTGCCTCTCAATCCTCCTGGTTTTAATAAAAAGAACTGCAGGGCATTTCATGTATCACTCAAATATCTGTGTCTTTCTACAAGTTCATGATTTTTGTTTTTCTCTTCAATTCATAATTTATTTTGAACTTCGTTGTGCATATCTTTAAGTGTGAGTACATGGTGCGTGTGTGTGAGCGTATGTATGTACTTTTTGTACTGTACAGGAAGGAATTTCTCCACTCTTGAGGCCCCATCTCGTCTGTCGTACAACTCTTTAAACTTCTGAATGCTGTTCACATCCACCACTCTAATACTATAAGAATAATTCGTTACATGTTTTTCTTAACAAGTTTTGTACTTAATTTCGTGTTGCGTTCTCTGGGTGTTCTGTCCCTACATCTCTCGAAGATCTGTTTAATGTCTTATGTTTTGAGTGTGGTTTAAAAACATAAACGGTTTTGATCAAGTTGCCCTTCACTCTTCTTGCTCCCTTGATGGGCAAATTTAAAGTCTTTAGCTTTTCCCTGTAACTCAGCATCCTTATTTCTGGTTGTATCTTTTTTGCCCTTCTCTGGACCTTTTCTGTTAGGTCTTCACGCTGCTTCAGATGTGGTCACCAAACTTGAGAAATATATGCTAGTTTTGCCTTGCGAATATTTCCGTATCCATGACCTTGAATGCAGTTCTGCTTTCCAACAGACATTTTGTCTCCTTAACTATTCTCCGAGGGTGGGACTCAAGCCACTGGGTAGGAACAATATCGGCTCCCAAGTTTCTCTTTCTCACACACACACACATCCCTACAGCTTATTTCTTGCTGGATGATATTCATATTGCGGCCTTCTCTCACAGTGACCCACCCTCATTACCTTACACTTACTTGGGATGAATTTCACAATCCACGCACCAGGCCAACTTTGGGGTTGTGTCTGTCCCACTGTAAGATTATGTGATCCTCCCCGCTTTCCATTTTCCTCGTGACTGAAAACGTGTTCAGGTAAGACTTCATGTCAAAGAGCAAGTCGTTCACATAGATGAAGAGGAGTAAAGTACCCAGATCAGAACACTACGGCACTTGACTGTTTAACTCCACCTTTTGTCCCCTTGCTTTTATCCCACGTAGGTGGAGTCTCCCCCCCCCTCCTTTTTTTTTGCCTAGTGATCCAGTGTCTTAATCATCCTGCCGTGCGGGACAGTGTCAAATACCTTAGGACAGTACAGATGCAAACATTTCACCCAGCTTTCTCATTTGTCTACATCAGAGCTTACTTTCTTGTGGAAATCTAAGTTCGGTCCACTTGATCATTCCCTGAAACCATGTTGTCTCTCACTGAGGTAATTTCTCTTTTACAGAAAGACATCCATTTGCTTTCTGATTATCTTTTCCAGTACCTGACAGACCACACTCGTCAGGGAGACTAGTTTGTGATTTTTCAGTCGACGTCGCGAACAGTATTTCGACTCCCGTGGTGTGGCGGTTAGCGTTGCTGACCGTGACGCATTCACGGGCCGCACAGGGTCGAGCGCATAGGTTCGAGTCCTGATGGCGGCGGTCGGCCCACAGTCAACCTAGCGGTTCATCCACCCCTAGGGGTTGGTCGGTAAAATGGGTACCTGGCTCAGGCTAGGGTTTATATATATATATATACAGCGTTAATCACTAGTACGGATCCTCGCCCTCCTGGGTAATTACTTATGAGGATCGTCGCCTTCCTGGGTAATTAGCTGTGAGGACCGTCGCCCTCCAGGGTAATTACTATTGAGGATCTTCGCCCTCCTGGGTAATTACCAGTAAGGATCACGACCCTCTTGGGTAATTAGCAGCATCCATCCCCCACCAACAAAAACTCTTCCAACTTCTCCAACAGTGATTAGTGACCTTTGGCGTCCATCAATCATTGGCCGCCACATTTATGAAATTTACAGAAAACGATCAAACGATTTTTTTTTCTTTCTTCCAGGATGGACGGAAGTGTCAGAATATAGCCTAAAATGAGGGGGTTTGGGTGAGTGCCTGGGTCAGTGTTGTTATGCTGCTGACCAGCAAGGGAGCAGAATCGTGTTTAAGCACCAATGAGAAAAATACTTCCTTTCATAAGAACCGGAATTGTGTTTACATCATCATCTCTGGTAGTAACAGGTTGTATTTCATGGCTCTTTGTAATGATATATGTGAAATCGACAGATGTATTATAAAAGACAAGCTTGAAACAGGTATATTAGAATAGAGCAAGAAAACAGAGCGGTAAAGAAATTATTTCCCAGGACATGGAAACTGACGATATTACATGCTGATGCCCCAGTCGGAAAACGTGACTATGTAATGCGTGAGTCCGGTTATATGTGGTCAATAAGAACGAAAAAGGATCAGAGAAGAAACTAGAGTGAGAGAGGAGATAAAGTCGTGGCAGACTACAGAGGACCAGAGAATGTCTGCGGGAGCATAAACTGAGAAACGGAGTTCTGAAACCGTAGCACGCATCAGTGTTATGGAAGGTCCTGCGGAATATACAGTGTTGTGGAACATGGGTAACGTCAGCTGCAGACAAAGGGGGAAGGTTAAAAGAAAGATGGATGTGGTTCAGTAAAAGATGTCAAAAATCGAGAGATTAGAGGTTTAGTGTGTAGGGGACACAGGCGGCACTGCAGTGAGTCAGTATTTGTTCTCTGAACATTGTGGACAAGGCACGAGAAAATTATTTAACTTTTACAATAATTCATCAGAAATTAATTGTTAGTTAAAGATCACCTTAGCAAGCCAGGTAAATGCTGAGTAGTGAGTGGATGCGGGACTAAGCAAATGGAGGCCTCAGTATGAACACTGTCTAGCAGGAAATAAGCCGCAAGAATCTGTGTGTATGAGAGGGACCTGGGAGTCGATACCGTCCCAGCCCTGTCGCCAGAGAGACACACTAAGAGAAAAGTGAAGGAGACAAATTGTCTCCTGGTAAATATTTGAATCGTATTCATGTATATGGATAAGGAAATATTCAGCAAGCTGTTCACATCCTGCATTAGGCCAAAAGTAGGATGTGCTTCTCAAGTTTGGTCACCACACTTAAAGGAGCACAAAGAATTAACGGAGAATGTCCAGAGGAGGACGACAAAGATGGTATGGGAACTGGGCGATCTGAATCACAATTCGACGTTTGAGGAAATAATTTGGTCCCGTTTGAAAGAGAGAAGAGTAAGGGTTAACTTAATCATAACGTTTAAGTTTTCAAATGAGTTTATCGATGTCGACAGGGAACAGCTTTTCGAAAGATGCACCATATAGAAAAAAACAGAAGCCATAACGTGGAATAAAGCAAGGAACTTATTAAAAAGCATAACTAGAAGTAGTTATATAGTGCAAGACTTTACTCAGACTTATTTTCCAGATAGATTTAGCACACGATTCTCAAACAGATGGAGAGGAAATATATACTCCTGCCAACCTTGGAACACATCAAGTGAACATGTGACAGTTCATGCTGTGTGTTGAACACAATGAACTGCGACCAGCAGGTGGAGCACTACTGAGGCAGTGGGCACAGTGTGGGGTAGAGTTGCTCCAGCAGGATAGAGAAAGCGTGTACACAGGAGCATCGATAAGACGAAGACGTGAACGATGACTTTTTTTGTGGTGACGTTCATCACCTCTCCACCACTACACACATTCCCCCCCATACACTCCCTTCCCTCCCACACACACCTGCCCACCTACTGCCAAAAATGGGAATTTCATGCTTGACCTCTGACCTGACTCGACTGAATATGCAGACGTGCTTAATGATATTTTGATCACTTTTGGTATGACTGATTGCATAATGTGTGTGTGTGTGTTGCTGACGCTGACTCTGGAGTTTTGACGTTGACCTGTGTAAACCTATAGATAAGAGATAAAGGAATGACGAACTTATGTTAATAACTAAGAGAGAGGAAAAGTCTGTAGAGAAGATAATGATTTGGCGATAAGATATACGTAGGTACGAGGAAAAGAAGATAGAAGAGAAAATGATATATAGAATAGAAAAAAGGAAATGAATGGAAGAAATTCGAATGGAGATGGAAGGATGAGTATTACAGAAGTGTGAATGAAAATACAGAAGATGTTACTGAGAACACCATTTCCTTACCTTAACTCTGAAGAGATATGGTAAAGAGCAAATAATACCATTGATAAATTTTATCTTTAATTTAAGAAATCTGGGATATGAAAGGAGTGACAGGTGAGGTTGCCCACTACAGGAAGAGAACATGGGATGTAAAGGCAGAATAGAGATTGAGATGAGGTGGTAACACTGAGGGGGAAGTCTGGTGTGGAGTGTAGGTTCCACCTGGGGTCACAGGGCCTCCCCCAATACGGGGAGGATAACGAGGACGAACCCCAACCCTCCCTCCTCCCCAGTGGAACCCCCCCCCCAGCATTGGTTCATCCTGCAGGACGGGGAGGATGATACATGCACTCCTGCATAAGGTCATCGTGACCCGTTCCTCTGTCCGGCTGGCTGCGGAAGGAGGCGTACCACGATGGAACGGTCTGAGCCACCAGTGACTGACTGCCATCACCAACAAAAGCATCAGTTCCATAACACTGGCTGACCTCACCAGCAGACAGCGACGAACACACACACACACACACACGTCGAAATTGGATGTCTGAGAGACAGACGCGGCCGATAGGAAATGTACATAACCGGTCGAGTAGTGTGAGACGGGGAACAGAAAAATATATAGAGAGAGTAAAGGAGAAGAAATAGTGACGAAAATGGCAGTTAAAGAAGCTGGCGAGACAGGCCTTACAGACCAGGAAGCTAGGTAAGTTATTACGCGAAAGACTTCGCCCGGCAACTTGTCAACACTAGGCAGAAAATACAGTAATGTGAAACGACAACAAACCTTGTTATAGAGGTGTTAAAGCCGATAGTAATGTGATCAGTAGACACGAAATGAAAAATAAATGTCTGCCTTTGTTACAGCAGGTGCGAACCCCGGTATGACGGAGGGTAGGGTAGGAGGCGTACGGTAGTGCAGCCTCGGCAACCTCTCACAACTCACTGAATTAACTATAAGGCGCTGGGCCGGCGGGGTGGGGTGGGGGGGTGAACCGTAACTTTTGTACCCCAACACTGAAAATTGTTGTACATACCTGCTGCTGCTGCCGCACACCTGTGGAACATCTGGTAATTATTCACCAGGTTAGGGGGAAGGGGTGACATGTACACACCTGGTGAAGTGTTCAAGGGGTTAAGGGGTGTTCCCCAACAGGGGGAATGTTCAGAGGGGAGGGGAGGTGTGCTGGGAGCTGGGGAGGTTATCAGCCCAACAGACACCCCAAACTTATCCCCTGAGGAGGGCGGTCGTGTTCATACCGAGACGGAAGCCGGGGTGCGGAGTGCAGCAGTGGATTAAGAGGAATGGTTCCCTGATCCATGGTGAGGCACGTTGCCAGGGCCCCTCCTTCCCTGGGGTCGCCTCCAGGCCAGTCCAGAGGCTGCCGGACGCCCTCCAAGATTCCCAAACCTGTGGAGGCTGCCGGACGCCCTCCAACATTCCCGGACTCCTTGAAAATGCAGCAAAGTTCTGACGGCTGGTTTAGTTCTGACATTCTTCACTGAATAATAGATGACTTGCACTAAGTTAATATAACATGAAGCGGCTGAAATTTAACTTTAATGAATTACGAAAGTTTGCCTGAATCCAGTTGAAAATCAAGCGGTGGTAAATTACGACAGTCCGCCCGTGAGGAGGTTAACCTGTGTGGCTGGCCACCACACCTGCCTGCTGCCACACCCGCCACGCCCTCCTGACGCAGACGCACCCACATGTGTTCTCTAGTACGTCCGTAGCTGCATATGTCCGTGTTTTATACGTGGCTGCGTCTGTGGACGCTTTTCTGTACGTGGCTGCGTCTGCGAACGTTAGTCTGTATGTGGCTGCGTCTGTAAAGTCGGTATATGTATAGCTACGTTGTTCTGTCGGTAAGGCTGTCACGGCCTCTCCAGCCGGTGTCTGGGGGGCCCCGTGCTACAGACCCGGGGGGAAGGGAGGGGGAGGGGGAAATAGCGAGGAATGAGGAGGCGGCACAGATGCCCCTCCTTAAAGATCATTTACGGCGGGCTGAGGAGGGGCGGCCTGGGAGGCGCTTGGGGGAGGAGAGGTCTCAGGGAAGCTGACGCCGGCGTGAGGGCTGGGTCGACCCCTCCCTCACAGGGCCAGGGCTGGACCCGAACCGTTATCGCGCCCCCGATGTTGTCCAGAAGGTCAGTATTTTGCGAAGGTCCCCGAATGCTGGTCACCAACAGACTGTGGTTATTAGTGTTCTGCGTTGTCGTAATGAGGCAGCGACATCTGTTGTAACTGTCACCAGGTCCTCACGCTCAGCACATCCGTACGTACATGCCCGTCGGTAGTATCTGTCGACACGTGTTGACCCGCCAGTTGTAACCCCTCGGTAAGGAAAAGGTGGACAGGTGTTTCTTTCTGTGCTGTCTGCCGTAGAGTCTTTTTTATTCCTGCTGAGGTTAGCACCCGCCGGGGAGGGGGCGCCGAGAGGACGCTTACTGACACCATCACAGAATCTGGATATCCGCGAGACACACGATGACTCGACTCTTGGGTATGATGGCCTGACCTTTGACCTGATCCTTAAAGGTCATATCAAAGGGGTGCTGAGGGGGGGTTGATACCCCCCACCCCTATACGTGATCAGGCTAAAGGTCACGCCTGACGTCAGGTCAACACCTGCAACACAGGTCGGGGAGTTTTTTTCCTATGGTAGTTGGTGTCAACACTGCAATAGGACATCAATTAAGTCCTTCTTTTGTGTAGCGTGTGTGGGGGCGGAACCCCCCGGCCACCCACCTGCCGCCCGACCCTCTCACCTGGTTCCTTATAATGAGGGAATTACAGGATGCAACAGAGAACTGCTTTGTTCTGGCTTTGTGTTAATCATTTGTTCATCACTTGGTGACATGTACAGTTTGTTGCCCGGCAAATGAATTCGTAAGTTGTTCAAACAAACCAGAGGTGAGAGGAGACTGGCTCCCGCCCAACGTCAACACTACGGAAGAACTAACGAAGCGTCCCTTCACGGGTGATTCCCAGAACAGCCACGGAAGGAATCGGTGTCAGAGGCTGTTGTCTTCGTGAAAGATCGTGTCTCGAGTATCAGCAGTGACCTGACGCGACCCACACGAACCTTCTGAACAACTCATCCGCCGCACCTTAAGGAGTAGATGGATGGAGGTCCCCGCCTCCACCACAGTGCATGGAGGTCGCCTCCTACACCACAGGACGGAGAACCGGCCATATTGAGCGGTAACCGCAGCAGCAGCAGCTGACACTGAAGCCTCACAAGTGTGGACTCAATAGTAAAGATGGTCAGGTTAGAACACATTCTCTTTCCTCAGGTATTGTCTCGTGTGTGTCTCCTGCCCTGGTGCGCTGAACACACATCATTATTCTAGTGAAGGCTCTTTGTACAGGACCTCCAAAAGCAACTGAAGTTGTACATATCAGGGGTAGAAAGGAGTTCAGACCGTCAGGGGCAAAATGATGATGGATCTTGACGCTGAATTCGTAAACAGTGAACAGATGGCAACATCGCGACACAGGACGGGACGCAAACGGCGCTGGAAAAAAAAAGTTTGTAATCTGCTTGATTTTTAAAGGCTTCACACCCAATCACGGCAGGGCATTTATTTCTTGATTGGAAGCCTTTTTAAACGTAGGCAACATTGTCGTACGTGTTTCACATACCTCGAGGTCGAACCCAGGTCCTCGGACAGGTATCTATGTCTCTGACTCTGTTCTTCGATCCTGGAGAACCAAATGGGTTTCCCTCCAGGCGTATTGCTTACCGTAGTCTGTATGTACCATATTCAACACCTGTTTGATGACGTCGACTGGTGATGGGTCAGGAAACATGACGATCCTGTCCTTCCTTGTGCCAGGATATGGAGGGGTATATGGTTTGTTGTTAGTATCACACCAGCAGGAGGGAACAGAGGGGCACGAATGAAGCAAGTGTTGGACCACAGGGCACGTGCGAAGCAAGTGTCAGGCGAGAGGGGGGAGGAATGGGGTTGACAGGCATGATATTGTTGACATAGACCTTTTGTTTGGCCAAACAGCCGATGAACTCGTCAGTAAGCTGAGGGCCCAATGTTCCTGTGTGACGTACAAGTGTTGGCAGCGCTGGCTCATACGTGACACCAGAGGAACAACAACATTCCTGGCAACGTACCACCGGCCTGGTACATACCAGGACGACCAAGGTAGAGACATAGCAACATGTGCACTACAGACATCTGCCGTGGTCTGTGGTCAATACTGTATTGGCAGTCGACAGACCCACACGTGAGGGGGGGTCAGTTTGGCACTGTAGGGTACAGAAGACCCTTGCTTCGGGTCCGGTTGGCTGTACCCCAGCTAGAGCGGTACCGGGGCATGGTGTCGTGATACACACACACACAGGCCCTGGTGTGGCCCTCCAGCACAAGGGCCAGGTAAGTAAAGGAGAGTACAGTGTGGGAGGCAGCGACGGCTGGAGGCAGCCAGTGAGGCTGTGGGGCGGGAGGTAAACACCAGACAGGTCTGCCACGCGTCGGTGACCCGGGTCAGGTTAAGGGAGGATGGATGGGTTTCTAACCATTACTGTATGATACTACAGGATGCTGCTGATGAGGATGATGTAATTGTATGATACATCCAGATGTTTATAGTGTAATGAAGTACAGTGAAAGTGTTCAACTTGGCCAGGCGAACGCTGCCCCTTCTTCACCTTATTTACTTTATTGTTTCCTGCACAGTGTATGCGTTCAAAGAATATTTAGTCTTCCTCACCACTTTAGTTTGTTGATATCTTTACGAACAATTATATATGAAATATGACCACACTATTCTCCATAATATGTGCAATAGAACATTACATATAT
>JAYMFT010046020.1:0-15424 GCA_038088735.1 Panulirus argus | reverse complement strand
AACCTATGCGCTCGACCCTGGGCGGCCCGTGAATGCGTCACGGTCAGGAACGCTAACCACTACACCACGGGAGTCCAAATTACTTCTAAGTTAATAGTTTTATCTTATAAAGGTAAGCTACTGTTACTGTTGAAGAATATTAAAGAAAAATTAAAGGATATTTCAAGAAAAAATGAGACGATCAGGATTTCTAATTGCAGATGTCTCTCCTCTTGCTTTGTTCTAGTACTGTCTCGTGGACGATAGCTGTAACTATGAAAGTCTGTTTTCCATCAATCAGATTTACTACCTTAACTATACAATGCCTATTTTCTCTTTATGCCAACCAGACAGCGCATACTCTGTCAAACGCTGTGGTTCATTCTGTTCTTTGTTTGAGTCCAGCGGGAAAATGGCAACGCCATGTTATTTTGATGTATCGCCGATGATGGCTACTGGGACTTCTTACCTTATACCAGGTTAAGCTTTGCCATAAACTTTTGAGATCGCTTTGTCTAATCCCAGAATTTCGCTGACCTTGAAAACCTTCCTTACTTTCGTCAGGTTAAGACTGAAAGCTGGAAGGGAACACGTGCTAATTACACGTCAAACTGTCTCGCGTAACATTTATCAATTACCATGCAGCACTGTGACGTTTGTTGTGTCTGTGAGTGTATGCATTTATAATTCTGTCTCCGTAAATAAAGTGACGAAATCAAATACTAAATATACTTCAAATCATTAAAAGATTATATACGACTCATAACAAAGAGATATATCCATGATTCGCGCGAGTTTACAAAAGTTTGTATTCTGCTAACAAGATAATCAAGTCTCAAGAGCCTGAAAAGGCCTTACAAAAGTGATTTGCTCTGATTTTCGAACTTATGACCTGCAAGAAAACTGTGTAAAAAATAAATACTCCAGAAAGCTATCTTTTTCCTAAAGAAACTTTTCAAATAATTATTTCTAATTCACAGTAGCAATATGTGTAAGTTTAGTTCTTAATGAGCAAAAAAAGAAAAAAAATGCAAACATCTGTAAAAGTGTGTCAGATTAAATCTGAACCGGCCAGAGAGTTCAGCTGAATTCCGACAGGTGGAGGAACCCTGTATGTCCTTTGTCTTCGTTGCTCCTCAGGTCGAGATACCACTTCTAATATTATCTTCATTTTTACCCCTACAAAAAACACACCCTGTGTTTTTCCTTCATATAAAAAATAATTGATTGCTTTAAAGACCAGCACAGAGAGGAAATGACATTACAAGTTATGACGACAAACAGTGGGACAAACTATCATTTAGACGTTAATCGTGAGAAAAGGCCTATGTTTTTTGTTACAGTTGGGGAGTGGTTACCTGTTCTGGCTGTGGAAGACACAACCATCCAATGTAATATCATTATGAATTACGATACCTCAGGTTAAAACATACTGGACATTTAGAGGCTAAATTTCCCGATATAATAGGGCTATTTTTCATTTTTTTTTTCGAGGACTAACTACCCCGTATATGTGCAAAAAAGTTATTACCAGTAGATCCCAAGCTTTGTGTGAACGGGGTTTTCTTTTCTTTTTTGTATAAAAGGCCTTATTTTTATGTATTCTTAAAGGTTTCGCACTGTGACAATCCGTTGTATCCAAGCAACACTTAAGCAGAATCACAAGTACACAGGAACATCCAAAAGCACGCTTGGCGTATTTGAGAGGAACCCCTTAATCCCCGAACTCGGAAACCTGCGGTACCATAAAAGAACCCAAACAGAACTCCCAGCACTAGGGAAAAAAATCATCAGTACCCCAGAAGAACCCGAGCCAAACACGAACACCCAGTACCCCACGATGTGGTGCTTAGTGGTACCTCTCGCAAACGTTCCTTAAAGAATCCAATACTCATCAGAACCAGAGTAGACCCTTTAGCACGCTAGGGCAATCTCCACTACCCAGTTGGAATTATTAGCAAACGAAAGTAATATCCGGTATCTCACCAGAACCTGCAGCACCCGCAGAGAACCATAGTACACGAGGATATCATCAGCAGAACCCGCAGTACCTGAAAACAGTTCCCAGCAGCACGGAGGGTAGTAACCCAACGCTTAAGTAGAAGTACCAATGGGAAGGATCTCCAATTAATCTGAATCTTCAAAACACGAAGAAAGTCTCCTGGCTTAAGCGTCTAATACCGGTATCTGAGCTGAAGGTCGAATACTAAAAAAGAACCAAAACAAGCATGGTAAACCTTAATAAACTAGGCAACTGCCAGTCACACTACCTATGAAATAAAAGACTAATGAAAATAAAGCTTTAAAGTAAGACCTTCGTCACTGATGATCAAATGACCTTTTCGGGAACTGCACCATCGGGTGCTGCTATACATTTCGTATTCACACTAAACATTTACCCTAAAACTACGCAACCTACTACCGTCATATAAACTTGCTACTCCAAGCAATTTGATAAAACTGTAAATATTACACTATTTCTAATTGCATGGCAAAACCGTTATATACAAAGCAATCCATCTCTATTGCTCACAGTTGCACGACAACACTCTTGGAAACTCATCACACAACAACGAACTTTACATCCGTACATTGCAGTCCAATCATGGCAGTGCAGTCTTACACTGACTCACAAGAATACCACAACACTTCTAATACACTTCACACATCCACTACTTAAGGGACAACGGGTAACGCATCCATTCTCTCACCAAGTCACATCTAGCAGTTCCCAAAATCTTACATATAACAGCATTCAGGAGTAGATAAAGCCTGACAAAATAGGGAATGACTACATGGCAGCAATAGAGTTCAAAAGGAAAATGCAGCATGGCCGCCACAAAATTCGTCAGATCAGTTTTTCCTCCAAGAGGGGTGACTTCGCAAAATAACTAACAAGGTAGACTAAGGGTGATCAACGTAAGTGTGCACCAACGTTCACCATCATAATCTACATTCACTTGTAAGGGTTAGCAAGCCTCTTCTTGGCCGGGTTTACTCGAGGGACAACTAGTCAAAAGTAATGTTATCAATTTATTTGATACCAGAATTCTGGCCCTAGTGCCGATTTTCGCTAAATTAACAACTGAAGTAATTGCAAAATCTGCTTTTACTGCAACGACTAAAGGGCAATTTCAAAATACGAAAATTACACATTTATCCCAAAATCTAGCATGCTGCTACGAATCAAGTGAGAATCAGCGAACAGTTGTGCTCGAATTTCTTGCACTCGCCAGCAAGCTCAAGCAGGAACCCCTCTCTAACAGGCTGAGACACCAGTAAACTAAGACCATCCTCCAACAAGGTAAGCCCTACCTCAAAGAGGCAAGCCTTCAGTAAGCCAAACCTGACCACCAATGCAGCCCCCTTCCCCCAATACCACAAGCTAAGATCAGATATTTAAATCGCCGTAAGCTTCCACCCAACTCCAGCAACAACCCGCGGGAGCTAGACACACCCGCAAAACTCCTAACTTGGGTGGCTACACCAGGAATTACCAATGGCAAAGTGAACTTTAGATTTCGTTCTATTCCTAAGATGGTGTGCCGACAACTCGTTGGGCCCCGAGGCAAGCCTAGTTATTGCTGGACCAAGTGGTCATCCTTAGTCAAACAAGACACCATCAAAGACCAGCTCAAGTACGACAATGGTTCATCCTAGGTCAAGTATGGCCCAACAGCATTGGTTACACACGACACCATGTACCTAAGGTGCTGTTCTATGTCAATCCTCAAGTACAGACCCAGCCTGCCTTGGCCAAGAACCGCCTACGGTAAGCGCAGCTCAGGCACGGTACTTTAGACCTGCCCAGGTCAGGTACGGCCCTCGTCAGTTACGTCGAAAAGAACGCTAAGTTTGAGCAACAAAAAATGTCTCGTGGTGTTCAGATTAACTCGACTGATTCCCGTTTTCTGTAAGGAAGAACTCACGTCTCAGGAAGAAGCGAAGAAACCCGTCTTGCTCTTGCAGAATAATCAAACCAATACTTTGCGAAAAAAAAAAAGTGTTCTGATAAAACCAGAGGTGACAATAGTATGAAAGGTAAAATAACAGTTAATTCTAATATCCACAAAAACTTAAGCACACACTTGAAAGAAAGGTTTAAAGTAAGAGGTTAATAAATGTATTTCGAAACGTCAATCTTAACTCACCAAGCGCAGGCTGCTGAGAAGGCGAATCTTTTTGAAACACTAAATATATGAAATTAATCAGGATTCACATCCAACATAGTGAAGAAAGAATTAAATTATTCAATCTCACCTGCACTATATATCTCACATATGATCACAAAATATTTCCTTGTAATCCATAAGTAGCACTTCAGTTAATTTTTTCCGCGAGAGAGCGCACAACCCCTCACCACCATGACTCGATCAGCACTGAGCTTGACAGAGCGGACCGGGAATCGGGAGGGGTTCAGCCATGCCCTCTACCGGCTGGCTGCGCGGGCAAGAAACTTAACACACCTTTTATTATTATTTCCATCAATATATACATAAAGCGATACTTATTATTGGTTATATATTCTTATTTCTTTTTTATCTCATATCTTTCATAGTGTCATACATTCAGCATATAAAGCACCAAGCAGATGCTATATTGCTGATAAATATTCATTTGAAACCCTTAGTCCCTGAGGCAATGTACAAAGTTGAAAGGTCCTACACTCGCATATGTTCAGAAACTTACATCGCCGTGGGGAGGTGGAGAAGGTAAGGTTCACATATATCAAATGTATATACTATTCTTGTTGATGAGCACAATCAGCTTACAGGACTGAAATCTGTAGACTTTTCTGTCTGGACGGTGAAGAATTACACACCTTTTAATACATAAAGAACTGTCGATCGCTAGATTTTTTTTCAGTTTTCACATATGGTGCTATTTAAACAATACACTCAATGAAGGCGTAACAGGAAACTGTCCTGTTCTTAAAAACTCGGAATATTGTTGCTGGATGTCGGTGGTTGCGATGCTCTGTCCCAGCAGGACTGGCGGCGTCAGCAGTAGTAGTTAGTGGTGGTGTTGGCAGGAGTGCCTGGAGTGGCGTCGCCCTGGTCAAAGCGCTGATGGTACTAATATCGTTGAGGTTGATAGTGGTTGTTGTGTTGGCGTTGATAATCGCTGTCGTTTGTTGTCACTTGATAATGGTGATGATAGTGTGTGTGGTATGGGTGAGGATCGAGGTGGTGTGGTGATACTAGTAGCCATGTTGAAGGCGAGGCTTGATAATGTCTCGTAGTTCTAACTTGCAATAGTGACAATGTCAGTCGCGGCGGTGGGCTTGACTGGCAGGTGTGGCGCAGTAGTGGTGGAAGGGACCAAGTGCGGTGCGAATTAGACCTTTTTTTTTTTTACTTTTTTCGCAAGATCGGCAAGCTTAATGTGCACTCGTACCCATCATGTGGGCGATGGTGCGAAAGAAGATAAAGAGCGGAATGAAAGTCCGGGGGCTGGGCCTCAACGAGGGAAGAAAATACATTAGAAGTTACAATGAGAGTGACGTGTTAACAAGGACTGGGTCGCACTGAATTTATTATTCATCAGTTTACATGGTGAGTGAGCTGTTTACAGAAACTGAACAACAATGACTGGATTATGAATGAAGATATGTAACAAGTAAACTATTTACAGTAAGCAAAGTTAGGATGCTTTTAAAGTATCCGAAGGAGAACGAATGTTTACACATTGTAATTTTCGGTAGGAATCATCCCTGAACTCACTATTTTTGCAAGCCAAGTATATATAATGTTGCAGGTTGTGGGAGTAGCTTTGTTGGCAAAGTTGGCATTTAGAGACGCAAAACTCCATGAATAGTGCACTGCCTAGCATGAGTCGGGAGACAACATCAAGATGTCCGCCGATTATGTTAGTAGAACCATATATTTATGCTTCTTCTTGCTTCACCTTACGGTGGTAGATGGATCTGCTTGTGTATATATTAATTCGCCATAAGTGTAAGAGATTTTGTTCATATTCTTTCTGAATGATGGTTTAAAGGCTACTGGCAGGTCGACACTGCGGGTAATCAACTTCATCCTTCAAGGTAAAGGTTTTTGCCAGTCCGTCAGCCTTATCGTGCGTTCTCGTCCCAGGATATGAAGGAATCCAGACAAACTGGACTCTAGATCTATCGTGGCAACCTGGCTATACCCGTGTTGTGCTTCTGACACAAGAATATTGCAGTCATAGTGAAGGAAGTTTAATGCAATTATTGAGAAAAGAGAATCTCTTAAATCACACTGTCGGTCCTGGAATGATCAACATTTTTATTAATAATAGCTATAAGGACAGCATATGGTTCAGTATCGAGTGTAGTCGACTGTGTGGTAGCGGCAGTGATTGTGGTGATGGCGAGTGTCAGTGTGGTGGAGGCAGTGAGTATGGTGAGTGTCAGTGTGGTAGCGGAAGTAAGTATAAGGAGTGTTCGTGTGGTAGTGATGGATGTGGTAATTGCCCTGCCTGTATTGGTGCTGAGGGAACACCTGAGGGTTCAACTCCATCTCCATCCTCCCCCCTCTAAGGTATTGGATTGGCGTGATATTACTCAAATATTCAAAGCTTTAATTTCCACCACATGTGACGCCCGGCAGTCTGTTGCATCACAGGTGAGGGATATGGGAGTAGTGTGGGAGGGTGAGAGCTGGACGATTGGGAGGAGCAAGTCCGAGGAGGTTGGTGACTGCACGGAGAGGTTGACAGGTGACCATGGAGAGAGAGACAGAGGATAAGGTGACGGCAGTTCAAGAGGAATCCGAGGAGGCCAAGAATGGGGAACGCAGGGTGTGGGGTGTCGTGAGAGGGAGGGTGTGGGTAGTGTGAGGGGTGTCCATGGAGGGTGCGGGGTGCAGGTAGTGTGAGAGGCGTCCAGCAGGGGGGGGGGAGATAATGGTGGCAAGGATAGCTCGGCTTCTCAGGTTACAGACGACACCTCACTCTATCGTGGGCGACCTTCCTGCCAGGCCTACCTGCTCCTGACCTGCTGGAGTGGCGGCCAGGGAGGGTCAGACGGACCGGAGGACGGGAGATGTGGAACGCAGGGCGAGTGAGTGCGGGAGAGTTGGAGGGGAAGGCGGGTGAGGAAGGGAGAGGTGAATGTAAGAGAGAGAAGGCAGGAGTGGTGTGTGAAAAGGAGGGGTGGTGTGGGAGAGGGAGGGGAGGTGTGGGTGAGGGAGGGGAGGTGTGGGAGAGGGTAGGGAGCGTTGGAGCAGGAACGAGCGAGGTGAGGAACCAGAGGAGGGGTGAGTGGGGAGGAACGGACGGGAGGGAAGATGGCGAGGGGGTGGGAGCGGGGAGGGACAGTGTGGGACGGGGAGGGTAACTGGAGAGTTTATAAGGACGGGGGGGCAACCGAGGGAGGGGGGGGGAGTAGGACGAGGCCTAGTGGACAGTCCCTGACTATGGCTCGCCACTGTCATGCCATCTACCACTAGCATGGTGACCAACACAGGGGAGTCCTGGCAGGTACTCCACCCATACATATATACACGTCAGGTGGCGACCTGCGGGGGTGATACTCCAGCGTCACGCTCTTATACTGACATGACATTTATAAGATGATGATCCGGTCTCCTCATTGACACATGAGTACTGACGTAACCCTTGGTAGGTTATGATGTCACGAGGGATCTCCACCTCCTGGAATGTCCCATGTTGGATGGTGACCTGATCAGATAACCTGCTGGTGACCTTTTGGTCAGCTGTGGTTCAGGTGACACACCTGGGTCACAGTCCAGAGACGACAGTGTCCAGCACACGCGAAGGGTTGAACTTTCTTTTTAACAAAATGTTTACCAACTCGGGGTTCTGTATTTCCTCTAATTTAGAAAAGGCACATAGAATTTTCCTGCGTATCATTATCGCTCTCCGGAATCAAGACAAGGGCTGTGTTTCATCAAGAATATACTGCATGCTCAAACTTCCAGGATAGAACAAAGTTACCGGCCCATGTGAGGCTTCACGTACTGTGGTCATCATCTGTGACTCCCTCCGGCAACAGGTAGAGAAAAAGAAAAAATACCTTGCAGGCTTAATATGCTTAAAGGATATTTTCATTGGAAAGTCATTTGGTAAAATGAACACGAATATATCATGCATTCCATCACCAACTACATGCATCCCTTCACTTTTTGTTAAAAAGACAGTAATAAGGGTAAACTTGAGCACCAGCCTCTCAACTTACCATATCGATGATAAAATCATTCTTTCTTGCTCTCCTGAAGTAGGCAACACGGGTTAATCAATGTTGGTATGTTAACGCAGCATGGCCAAGGAGAGAATGAATGAATTATTTAATACCTTAGAGTGACAAGTGATGATCAAGCCTAATTTTGAAGATATTAAGAGTCTTGCTCTTAACAACATGTTCTGGGAGTTTATTCTACGCATCAATAATGTCTTTGGTTAAAGACATATTTCATACAGTCCAGATCAACTAGGTGACCTCCAAGTTTTAGTCCATTTCTCTCGTTGGTAGTGCTGGCACTAATGTAAAGAAATTTTCAATATCGACGTTGTTGAATCCTTTAAGTATTTTGAAACATTCTATCAGTTTGCCTCAGAGACACCTCTTCCTTGGGGAAAATAAATTTAATTCTCGCAATCTGTCCTCATATGGTTTGTGTCGCAAGGAAGGAATCTATTTAGGTGCTCGTCGTTGCACCGCTTCCAATTCAAGAATATCCTTGCATAAGTGAGGTGGCCAAGAACTACACGGCATATTCGAGGTGAGGGTCTAACTAGACTTAGGTATAGTGGCAATGTCACATCCTTGCTTTTGTATGAAAAGTTTCTGTTCATAAATCCTTGCAATACTCACTTCATACTCTCTCTTGACTTACATGATAAATATTTTCACGTCTCTCCTAATGATGTTATATTGCGTTGCAATATTTGAGTCATTGTCTGATTTCTTATGCTTGTAGAGGTTACTTTTGCCCCTCATTTTCCTAAGAATTAAGCTCCTGATGCCCCAAAGCCTCTTTCAATCAATCTTTCTACCCCCTTATCGGTCTTTAAGTTACTCCCCTCGGCTCCCTTCACAGCTGATACGTAGATCACACTGCCTTTCCATATGTCTGAAGCACATCACCGCATTCTAGTGTATATATATATATATATATATATATATATATATATATATATATATATATATATATATATATTAGTTGGAGGCTCCATTCACGGACAAAAGTCCACAAGGCCGGGCAGTAATTGAAATATAGAGAAATTAATGAAAGGGAAAAAAAGAAGAGACAAGGAAAAGTATTTACGAATTTTGGAGAAAGTGAGAAACCTGTCTTTCAGAATGCTCCAAGTCATAGTTAGTGGGAGAGACTTGATAGGGTAGGGAGTTCTAAATCTACTCTCTCAATCAGAGTGCGTTACTACCACACTAGTCTCATACAGTCTTTCCTTACAAGATCAACTCCCCTCGCACCACAGATCGTCCCCAAGCCTCTCCAACACTTTCACCCTCTTCATATCTCTTTTGGTTTCAGAGATCAAGACCCACATCCTTACAACACTGTCGGGACTACTATACCTTCAAACATATCCATCTTCCCTGAAACGTGCTGACCTCTCCTTCTAAACACTCCTCAGCGTACCCAGGATTTTTGCCCCCTCTCCCATCCTGTGACTCACCAGTCCCCATGGTTCCATCAGCTGCCATGTCCAAACCTAGGTACCTAAAACACTCCACTTCCTCCGGGTCCCCCTCATTAAAACACACACAAACCATCTTGTCTGGCCCCCCAGCCACACATCATTACCTTACTTTTGTTCAAATTAACTCTCAGTTTCCTCCTTCAACGCAGTCCCCCAAACTCACACACCACATTCTAGGGTTTCTCTCTCGAGAAATAATAACTGATGAACAGAAAGACAAAAATCAACGCTTTATTGAATAAAGTACAGCCAAAGGCTGGAAATATACAGAGAAGATACACACAGTAAAGACAGCGTGGCTATAACAAGACGGTCATTAAGCAGACATTACTGGTTATTTATGACGCATACAATAGCTGGGATGGGGCTGTTCTTGTAGCGGTCTGTACAAGCTCGGATGGACTCGAGGTGGTTGTGGTGCACAACTGTAACTCGGGGACGAGGGAGCCCTGTTGGCAAGAGACGTTTGGAATGATAGTACTGTAACTGTGGTGATTATTTGTACGTTACGGAGAGAGTTTTATTCATTCGTTTTGCCCCGTCTCTTAACCATGTATAATATGTACCATGTCTTAATTACTCTGGACGAATGCATACAAAATACACACCCCAGCCTAAGTCAATTGTCTCTCTGTCTATCTGTCTATGGTAACCTATTTACAGTCACAAATATTTATTCATAGGAAGAGAGTTCATCCCTGTAGTACACCACCTCACTACACAAGTTCTTAAGTACAATTACGCCATTTATTTCCGCAGCAATTAATTCATTCCGTTAGTCATTATCCATGTAACAATAGGAGTATTTACTACGTCCTGTTAAACGCATTTTAATACTAATTACTTCTATTGCCCCCTAGTTATGTTTTGCCTAATTGTTTCTAATAACTTGTTTTGAGTTACGTCCTCGAAGGCATTTGTATATTTTGTTATTGCTACCACAGAAGCAGAACCAGCTCCGCTGTTCTTTCTTATCGCAAGCTTCACTACGTACTCAAACATTCAAGAATTTTGATGTGTTTTCTCTTAATGTGTCGTCCTCTCTGAAATCAGGAAACCGGCGAAACACAGCCTCGTAAAGATCAGGTGAAGACGACATCGTAGATGTGTTCCTCACAATACCCGCGTTTATGAACTGGAAGGATCTCCAGTTGGCCAGCAGATTATCTCTTTTCCACTGAAATCCATTTAAGACGTTTACTTGATGATGAATGAGAAATGACAGACAGCTTTTGCTGGTTATTTTGCACAGTTTGGTTTCCCTCCGAATTAATAGTTGTATTTCCTATGGAGGGATACCAGATGTATTTATTTTTCCTTCTTCACAACAATCACTGTGTTGTGTCATTCCTTCACTCTGAGGCCAAATTATCTGAAATCTAAGAGACTCGTTACATGGGTGTAATACGCCCACGTGTGGAGGTAAAGGTCACAGAAACGTATATTAAAGACCGCTATTTCTTACAGTCTCAATCAACTGAGACGGAAAACTTTTTCTTAAGGACAAAAGCTGACGTCGAGTCCTGGCCCTGATTAAAAGAAGGAGAGAGTTACAGGGATAAAGAAGAAAAGGAGAGAAAAACAAATATTTCTAGAGTTCTGGAAGAAGTGGAGACTCTGCCGTTAAAAGAGAAACAGGTCGTAAACAACTCCATAGTTTATAAGTGTAGGGAAAGAAAGAGAGTCTCTCAACCACCCTCCCTCGAGATATCTTTGGCCATACAATAATCATGTGACGCTATTGTTTGCAGAGTATTACCTGGTCTGCCTATTAGCGGGGGAAGCGCAAGCAGCCAGCTCTCCTACGGGGGGCAGAAACCTAAGCAATATCTACAGAAGAGGGAGGGTAAATCAGGCAGTGCTGCGGCGTAGGACAAGCGGGTCAAGTTTCGAGGTCCGACGGGGAGAGTGTGTAAGTCGGATCACTTTAGATTCGATTCTGTCTAGTAAGGATGTAGAGCTAGAGCCTCCTCAAACGTGGGAGCAGTACACCATACAAAGAGAGATCAGTCCTTAGAATAATCGGAGCAGCTGTTTGGAAGAAAATAATTTACTGTATCTGAACAGGACTGCGAGCTCCCTAGAAGCAGATTTAGCTGTGTGTAATACGAGGTTTCCAAGGTCGGTTAGATGCTACAGTGGTACTGAGTATGTTTATTGCGTTGAGTGGTGGAATCACATCTCCATCGAAAGAGATGGCAAAGTTGTGATGGGCTTAAGGAAGAGAGATTGGCAGAAACTGGATTTAAATCGCATTAAACTAAACCAGGTTGCGTCTTCCCTATTAAGAAGTCCTGTCCAAGTCTAAGTTTCCAGAAGTTTTCAGGAGATGAAACGCACATCGAGCGAGAGACGATGGTACAGATGTGAAGGAAATGAAGGAACGCTGTGATGGGTCTTCCGCATATAAATGTACCATATCTAGTTGTCAACAGAAGAAAAAAGAATTGTTCATGGAAAAGGGAAGAAGAACATAGGAGACATCATAACAGAGACCAGTAAACCGCTGTTGATGGGGGAAGCGGGAAAGGCTGATAATAACTGACAACTGCGAAGATAGACCGACCAGAGAGGAAGCTGAATACGAGGGAGGAAAGCTAAAGGAGGGGACTTGTGATCACATCCCGGTGGCACATCCTGTCAGGTGTTGATGTACCAAGGGCCGCAACATACGGTTCTCCAATGATGCCCTTTCATCTTTTTATATAGTCTTTTAAAGAATATCATGGAGTCTTATTCGAGCCGGTTGTTTCTTAGTCTCATTCAAATATTATGCAGTAAACTACTGCAGACAGATACTTTTCCACAAGCCCCATACATGGCGTAAGATAATTTTGTGGTATGATTTATCTATACTGACAGAACAGTGTCAAAGTTCGCCAAAGACAGATTTTCTTGGCCTTTATTTGACCGCGTTCGTGACATACAGCGCAAAATGACCCACACTATTTATTTCTCATATCTGTGAACGGGCTACTTTGGGCTATTGTCTGGGGTCAAAGATCATCAAAACGCAATTCTCAGCCAGTGCTCAGGAATTTCGCCACAAAGATGTCTTTCCACATACCCCACATAATGACAGTGACAGATTTCTTACGATATTTTTTTAACCTTCTCTCGGCCAAAGGCTGCCGCACTAACGTGTCTCTCAGTAGCTGTCATCACCTGGGGAATATTTAGTATGTCTGGTCAACACTCTGTGGTTATTTAGTATTTAGTATGTTAACGTATTTCTGCGCTTAAGGTGGCGTGGAAGATTGTTCTTCTAAAGACGTCAGAGGTCGCAAACAATCGCACACTTTTAGTTTCTTGCCAATTTTTCAGCGACATTTCAGCCAATGTTGCTGAGGCTTGGCACAGAAATCCCTTACTGCTACTTCCACATCCTCACTACTTCCTCCCTCCTCTAATTAATCGTAATGAGTCTTGACATGATAATGCTGAAGTTCTATATGGAGGGAGATGTACTACATTCGATCGTGAATGTTGGCCTTTCTAGTTACTTTTTTTCCCCCAGCCTTCACAACCTTCTATATTCTTTCAAATTTTCATGGACAATTACCCAACAACTATTGTAGTTGAGTACTTCATGTTTTTTTTATATGCATGTCACTGCATTCTCAGTATCATCAGCCCTAATACATAAGTCTGGCATCGTCAGCAGACCAAAAGTCAGACGTGACAGTGTTGGCTGCGATGACCCCTTCACGACCCCACTTGTCACTTTCGCTTTACTTAGAAAAGGTTCCGTCGGCTTCAGGAATACAGTACCTCTCCCTCAAGAGAGTCAGCGTCCTTGGAGAGGTGAAAAGGTGTGCAGTTCTGTATGAACGGTCTGGAGATTGACCCGCCAACAGAATAAAAAGAGTCGTTCCGTATGATACGAGATTAGGGTTATGTGGCAAAGACAAAGGAAGACTACCGAAAGATCCAGAGGGATTTAGATAAACTGATGGGAGTGGTCGGAGGCAAGGCAAATGAATTTCGTTACAGTCAAATGCAAAGCGATGGACCTTGGCGCTAAAAACATTATTCCCGTACTCGAACTGTCTGGTCAGCCATTATTAGAGGAGAACAAGAAAATTGAGGAATGATTATCAGTTATAACGTAAAATACGAAATAACAATGACTAGTAATATGCTGTAAAGCCAACAGGATGATAAGTTTCATAGCTAGAAATATACGCTGTAACTCGGGTGACTTGATACTAACGCTTTGCAACGCTCTGGTCAGATTTCATTTGGAATGCGCTGTACAATTCTGTACACCAAAGGATTGGAAAACTAGTAATTCTGTCACTCATAACTCACCCTAAAATTATTCTTTGTAGGTAAGTACAGACTGTGAGGAGGTCTAATGGAACTTTTCTGAATAATGAATAATTTCGACAACATAACGTGTGATTTTTTTAGACAAGAACTTACGGTATGAAGATAAGGAGGAGGAAGATGTAACAGCGACCTGGGCAAAAGGTTTTACAGCTTCGAGTTGTAGAACAACACTGGAATAAACTGCCACTTAATGTACTTAATACAGAGACTATCAACACCTGCAGATCGAGGCTGGACAACAAAACCTGCAGATCAAGGCTGGACAACAACACCTGCAGATCAAGGCTGGACAACAACACCAGCAGATCAAGGCTGGACAACAATACCTTCAGATCAAGGCTAGACAACAACACCTGCAGATCAAGGCTGGACAACTACACCTGCAAATAAAGGCTGGACAACAACACCTATAGATCAAGGCCGGACAACAACACCTGCAGATTAAGGCTGGACAACAATACCTTCAGATCAAGGCTGGACAACAACACCAGCAGATCAAGGCTGGACAACTACACCTGCAAATAAAGGCTGGACAAGAACACCTGCAGATCAAGGCTGGATAACTACACCTTTAGATCAAAACTGGACGACAACACCTACAGGTAAAGGCTGGACAACACCTGCAGATCAAGACTGGTTAACTATACCTTTAGATTAAGGCTGGACAACACTTGCAGATCAAGGCTGGACAATAACACCTTCAGATCAAGGGTGGACAAATGCTAAAGTGATATAAATTTTCAGTAAACGGTCTTGCTTCTAGATACATCAGTGCACCATCTCTGCCGTTTCTTTTTCAGGGTCCAGCCAAAGTGAGACATTTTCTGTTTAGAGTAGGGAATTTTTCCTCGTTCGTACTTTCCTGCAACATTCCCATATCAGCATGCTTTTTCCTCACTATATGGTGTTTCTTCTCATCTTTTTTTTTGTTTCCCCCTGCCGGCAGTTGAGTCGTAGGGAGACGTCGGTGGGAAGATGCCTCCTACTTTATTATCACGTTTTTTCCACAATTAAGGATAAGATCACAGATTACTTCGTCATGAACCACCAGGTCTCTAGCGTTCTGCTCTTCCCATGCATTCCCTCTCACTTTAATGTCACTCAAAGAACTCTTCCCGTGTACCAACTCATTACCTAAACTTATTCTTTAACTAGCTGTGTCATAACGGCAACAAATGTTTTACAACTGTTCAAGAAATTATACTCCGCCCGTCTTTCTTTCTCGCATGTTTTAATTATCTAGCAAATTGTGAGAAATGTGTGTGTGTGTGTGTGTGTGTGTGTGTGTGTGTAGATGTGTGTGTTTAGTCAAGTTTTCACTTTTGTGTGTGTGTGTGTGTGTGTGTGTGTGTGTCTGCGCTCGCGCGTGTATGTGTGTGTGTGTGTGTGTGTGTGTGTGTGTGTGTGTGTGTGTGTGTGTGTGTGTAGATGTGTGTTTTTTGTC
>JAYMFT010046009.1:0-15424 GCA_038088735.1 Panulirus argus | reverse complement strand
TATATATATATATATATATATATATATATATATATATATATATATATATTTAACATATTTCAGCTGGTAATGAGGAGTCATGATTCGTTTGTGTGGTACCAGCATATTTCGTCCTTGGTGGTTAGGAGCACACGCTTCCGGAGTACCTTCTGTGGTACCACCACACGGTACGATATCCCTTGGGTGTGATGGCCCAGGGCTATCGTACCCAAGTGGTGGTACCGTCGTGCTCAAGGGTCGTACCGCCGTGCTCAGGGAGTCGTACCGTCGTGCTCGAGGGTCGTACCGTCGTGCTCGAGGGTCGTACCGCCGCGCTCAAGTGATAGTACCGTCGTGCTCAGGAGTTTATAGCATCGTGCTCAGGGGTCGTACCGTCGTGTAACAAGCAATCGTAAAAGGGTTGAGGATATTGGACTGTACGTATGACTGAGGAAGAAGGAGCCTCTGATGTACGTGCCATCTGAGTCAGTTCAGAGTCTGATCTGGGACCAGCCTGAAGTGTCGGGATCCATGAAAGAACACTTTCGGGTCGTAATCCTATATGGGGGGCGTTGTTCCTGTTGTCACACCTTATCAGCGGTTATCTTCATAGATATGGCAGCTGGTGTTGGGTTTTACCTTATCGAATATTGCTGTTATCATCATCCCTAGAGATAAGGGAGGGAACGTACGCTCCCCAAGTGTCCAGGAAGACTAATGAGAAGGGGTGGGAGCAGAGAGGGTAGGGAGGATGTTTACTGAAAACCTCTCCTCTTGTATTATCATACTCTAAAAATCATGAACACAAGAAGCCAAGCGAAGATTTTGACAAGTGGATTCAGCCGACTGTTTCTGACCCTACCTTGCCAAGGCGGGAAAGAGGATTAGTAATGGTAATAATGATAGTGATGACAGTGATAATGATAATGGTGATGATGATGATGGAAATATTAGTGAGTATGGGTAGGGGATGGATCTGGTGTGTGACGGGCTGTGTGGTGAGCTGGTGTGTGTGTGTGTGTGTGTGACGGGCCAGGGGTCCAGGTTGGGTTGTGTAACGGGCCAGTGCTGGTGTGTGTGTGTGTGTATGTATGTGACGCAGGTGAGTCGGCCCATGTCCTTCCATCATATCAACCTTCACGTCATGCTGACATTCTATCCTCTCTCACTCACTCACTCTCTCTCTTAGTGTGTGTGTGACACATTCGTACTAATTTTCTCTCGAGTGCGTCTATCCCCAGAGCATCGGTGAGGCTGGCTTGCCCAAGACCATGACTTCCCTCTCTCTCCTCACAAGGTAGGAGAAAAAGTGCCTCATCTCGCGACGCCATCACCACAGGCTCACTTCTCCTCATTACCACCCGTCTGGGACACCAGAATCATAATGACATTATTATTAACGTGTATGAGGAGGTTGGTTGAAGTTTAAGGAGGAGTAGGGTGGAGGAGAGACTCACACTCTGTGTGTGTGAGGAGGAGGTTTTTAGGTAGTGAGGTGGGAGAGAGGGAAGGCAGTCAGGCAGGTCTCCCCTCACTCCACAATCTAACGTACTCCTGCAAGCTGCTACCCGCATGGCTCTTCTCGACGAAGCTCTCCTCCAGTTGTGGGGCCAGAATAGCAAGGGAGCGCTGGACGAAGCTCTTCAGGTCCCTGGTAGAGGTTTGGTCCTCCTGGTGTGGTGTTGTGCGAGTGTAATTCACCTTCCGTGTTGCCCTCTATTAACGCACTCTGTCCCTTCGTGAGGAAGCTGTACAGGCATTTTTCGTCTAGATGTGTGGATATACCTCATAATGTATTTCAAGTGTCATTTGCATGATGCCCTGTTCTCTGGAGTATTTCTCAAGATTTGTGTCTGTAACGACCTTTTTATATATCTCTGAGACGTCGTCTCTACTCCAGCTTGCCTCTCGGTGTTGTATGTCTGTGTGTGTTGGTTTTCGAGTGATGGTGCGACTCACTTCACCTCCCTCCTCATCCTCCCGCAGGTTCCATGGTGTACCGGATTCGTGAGGCCGTGTGTCGCTACGTTGCTCTGCGGGCCGCCTCCTGCAACGTCATCTGCGGCACCAGAGACCTGTGACCGCCCCTCCACACCGGCCTCGCTACTACCGACGGCGTGGCACTCGGGGTGGGGTGGGGTGGGATAGCCTCCTGAAGCCTCCAGCAAGCTCGTAATCCTGGGAGCGGGGACCATTGATGCCACGACCTCTTGTCTCCCGCCTCCGCCTCCTCGTCGTCGTCCTCCTCCTCCTCCTGCAAGTGGGGGAGGTGTGGCACGGTGGTGGCCAGCCCGGCGCGTTCCTGGTCCTCCTCGGAACGCACCAGACCCCCTCACCAACCCGATATTTCACACTCAGGATCTACTATATGCCTCTCTTGTCTTGCCATCAACCTTTTTTTCCCCCTCCCCCCAACCCTCCTCTCGTGAGACTCGATTCCCCCCTCCAAAGCGCGCGCCCCCATTCTCTCCCTGAACATAAAGCCATTTAGTGTTGTCAATGGCGAAGTCTGTTCAGCTGTAAAGATTGTTAAGCCTAGAGCTTTGCCGGGATTCGCGACGCCATAACGCTACGTGTCTTCTCCTCGACCCCTTCTTGGAATACGGAGGGGAGGTTGTTGCTGTTGTTGCCCCTTTGGCAGCCAAGCCTCTGCTCTCCGTCTCACACCAGGAAGAGGTCCTTCCCACGCATCGCCTGTTTTCCTTCCCCCACGATTCCCAAAACTCCGAAACTTGAGATATATGAAAAGAAGAAAGGAAGGAAGAAGAACCTCCCCTTGCGTCAAACCCGTGAGGTCCTTCGTCGTGTCTCCACCACTCCCGTCGCGCAACACTCGGGAGCTGACCCCCTCCCTCACCTTCCACCTCCTCCTCCTCCTCCTGTACAATTAAGCAAATGGAGATGGGTCTCCTTTTGCTCCTCCTCCTCCTCCTCCTCCTGCCTTTCCCTCTCCCTGTCCCTCCCGGTTCCTCACTCTCCACCTGCCATGTGTGTCAGCACTCAGGGCCTGTGATGCCATCCCCCCCTCCTCTTGTAGAGCACCACCATATAGTATAGTCCCCCAGTCTGTCCTGCCACTTGCGACTGAAGAAGCTGACCCACAGATACTGTGTATCTGAGGAAGCTCAAGTAGAGATAAAAGATTTCGTGACTGGTCGTCTACCAGTCACATTTAGAACTTGTTAAACAAGTCATATTAGTGTGATGGCCCGTTTATACTAATGTTGATCTGCCCAAGTGTGTAGTAGTGACAGCGGGCGAGTGTGAGTGTGACCCGTGCACAACACTCCCGCTTTTCGAGTGTTCCGTTACACTGCCACCTGTTGGCCGCAACAGCAACATTAACCATGAACTTGACCACTTGAAAAGGTAAACCAAAAGCTCTTTGTGTATGTGTGTGCGTGTGTGTGTGTGTGTGTGCGCGTGCGTGTGTGTGACTCTGAAAACCATATTTAGCAAATATACATAACGTCGTACACAACTCTCCTCTGTGTGTAGTGAGTGGAGGGAGGATGGCTGCATCGTGAATGGCTTTCCTCAGTTCCATTATCTTCTTTTGCCGTAAAGATAGTAAAAGCAACATCAGACAACTCTCCATAGGGTGTTGGATCTCTTTCATGAATGGGTCGTACTCAGAGCAGGACTCCTGTGTGTATAACTTAGGCTGATCAGGACAACTTCATTGATTCATCACCTTGGGGACTATTGCCCCACTGCCTCGAGATCCATTCCAGGACTGTTCTTCGAGAACTCACTGGCTGATCCGCAGGTGTGACATACAAGCACATTCATACAAAACTATGGCGGGTGTCACCTTTGTGGAACAAATACAAGTCAACAGATTCAGCTTCCATGTTTGTGATGAGACTCGTGGAGTGAGTACTGCTACGTCCATTTGTGAGACCTTTCATTCCACTTGGCTGTGGTCTGGTGAAGCCACACTCAAGCTGCAGGTGCTGCCGCAGGGCCTGAGGTCTCCGTGGGTTAAGGAGAGAGTCACTGCAGTGAATGATATGACATCATTATCCGGTCGGTGACATAAATGCAACGTGCAGCTGACGCTCCTTCCAGTTGGAAGACATATGCTGCTGCTTCCAGATGCCGTCAGAGAAAGAAATAACAATAACAAAAAGGAAAGCTGCACAAGAGTTGTCGTTCTTTCTGTCTTTGATGGGTTATCAGTGAGCACAAAAAGGGCCGCTGTGTTAGAGGCAAGGTCATTGGAATGATTTATTTGGTATAACAACAGACAAAAGAACTGACTGTACCATCAGCCTGGCCAGGACCTGTGACCCTTGACAGACACAAAAAAAAAAGGGGGGGGGAGGGAGTCATTTGGTATTCCCTCAACTCGTAACGAAGGCAGCACTGTGGCACCATGGACTAAGCACACTAGTGCTGCCCTAGCAGCATGTGGAGTGGGGAACGTAAGGATCGTAAACATGTACAAGAAGTACTTTAGTTTAATGCCAGCAGATATACATAAGAAGAAGACCATTCATCACACCATCAACAGTAATCATGCTGACAACGGGCCATTTGATGTGCCACCAACAGACACGAATAAATAAGGGACCATTTCAGTAAACCTTTCCACTGACGTAACAGAAACCATTCAGTGTATCATCAGGTACAAGAGGGACCATTTGTTCAACCACCACCAGACACACACACACACACAAACAAAAAATGCTGTCAACAAGTACATGACAAAGAAACATTTTCTGTACAGACAACATTCACAAAACCGTGGAATGTCTGTCAAGCAAACAAAACAAGCCAAGTAAGAGAGGGACCATAGAATGTCACTGTCAAGCACTTGACCGACCCATTATCAAGTGTTGCTCACATCAGCTACACTCTTAGACCGTGCTCGACACGCCAGCAGAGGCTCGGTACCAGGAGCATGAGGACCTTTGACTTAAGTACGGAGGGGCGAAGTCACAGACCAGGCCATCATACACCTAAGCGACATGTTCAAGGCCCCCTACCACTGCATTCGTGAATCACACCTCCGGGACTCTCATTTGTTTCGTGTTTTGATCATTCTGCTTTCACGGCTTGATGTCCATGTTCTGGGGAACAGATGACCACAGCCAGTACAATATTTGACTTCTTGCAGACTACCATAAGCAGCCATTAACGTATTTATCTCTCAAGAAGAACAGTATTTGCTCACAAGGTTCCGCCAGGCATCACAGGTGGATATAATGAGATGAATTATCAAGTGATTGAGGAATGAAGGACTTCAGACACACGTATTTATGCTGTCGAAAGTTTAAGGTAACCTTGCAGTTAGTTCAAACTGTCCTGACTTAGGTGGTGTTCGTGTCGCAGAAGTTATCAAGTGGGAATGGACCCGTCTCGGGAACCCCATTTTCAGGGAAGGTGGCAAAAGAAGTGGCAAGTGGAAGGGAATGTGTCTCGAGAAGCCATTTCAAGGTAGCAGGTACAGAGTGAATGGGGTCGTCATGTGCAGGAGGAACCATCTCTTGTCTTCTTTCTTGATACCAATCACCAGCTGACAGCTACGAAGCTATGGACACCGACAGGCAAGCAAGCATTGCTTTATAGTACCTTTGAAACTCAGAACACCAACTTATGAGCGAAACTTTGATTCTTTATGTCCACTGCACTGTGGCTGGGTCCTCATCTCGTGTGGTGACTACGCCTTCATGAAACGGCGTTCAAGTCCTTTCTTGATGATGTACTCTTGTCTATCCTGTCTGGCTTTTCACCCTATCATAGTGTTCCACAAGGGGAGGATCCTTCTTCAGAAGGTTCAGAACCCCGGAGGACGGGTTTACAGGCATCTGTCGGAGATTTCTGATAACATCTTGCAACTGATTAGTCAGATTGTTATGATAATCGTGGTAATTATCATTTTTGATATTTTTTTAACGAAATCATCAGTTACTTGATCCAACTCGGAGGCCTAGATGGATGGTTGGTGAAGATGATAAGTAATCAGAGATTTACTGAGAAATATGTGTGCTTTGGGTCAGATGAGGGATGCACAGGTAGAGTGAAGCGTTTAAAGTAACTGGAGTATACACAGACCATGCTAAGTACGCACAGACCAACCGGAAAATATGCTGACCAAGTAAAGAATACAGACCATGTGGAGACCTCATATGCACAAACCAAGTGAAGAATGCACAGACCAAGTGGAGTATGCACAGACCAAATGAAAATATACCAAGAATATACAACAAATGAAGTAGGCACAGACCAAGTGAAGAATATAGAGACCACATATGCACAAGCCAAATAAAGTATGCACAGACTAAGTGAAGAATACATAGACCAAGTAAGGTATACAACTAAACGATGTATGCATTAGATGAGATGCGCAATGTATGCACAGACTAAGATAGACAAGCACAGACCTATTGATGTATGTGTAAAGCAAATGAGGTACGCATTTAAAATAAATTATTCTAAGTGAAAAAAGCACAAAACTAGATGACTTGTCCGTTCTGTGTTGATGTATGCACTGACTACGTAAGGAATGCATTCCAAATGTATGCACTAAGTGACGTATGCACCGATTAAGTGGTGTATGCACACTTGAGTGATGTATTCACGGGGCCAAGATAGATAGGAACTCAGGGATTTAAAGTGTCCAGAGATCCCAGTTGGGCAGCGGGCAGTTCCTTGGGGAACTCGACTAGAGTGACGATGGTCGCCGCCCTTTTCAGAGATCACAGTATTTTGTCATCAAGAGACGTTGGGTGACCCCCCTCTTAGGTCAGCAGGAGGTCATGTGTGACGCAGGTGTGTAAAGTTATCTCTACCATATAAAAAAAAGGAAAACTAACAACAGGGGGGGGGGGAGGTTGATGGACTGAACAGAAATTTGTAATATATATTTGCAGCGCTTCAGATTAATTTGTGGACGGAAAATATTTTCAACAAACCCTTGGAAATAACTGTTCGCACTTTTCGCCACAAGTTGATAACCAACAGGTCTCCTCTGGTACCGCTTTTGCATGATGACAGTACTTATTGTCTGTCTTAACCTGACAAGCCTTATACCATTAATGTACCTGAAGTCAGCAGCAATGTGTAAAAGTTGTGCAGGAGCAAAACTCGTTGAATAGACACAGATAAACAGAACACAAACACAAAGCCAGTGGGAACGTACAGTAACATTTTGATGACCACTTGAACGGGGTAACATATATATATACATTATTTTAAGTCATGTGATCACATTTCTTAAGGAAGTAAGCGTAATACTTAGAAATGAAACTTGAAAACAGATATATGAATAAGTAATACTGTGGACTCTTAGAAGCCCCTTATTGTCATCTTGACATAGATAAGGCCGTGGACTTTTTCAGTGTGCGTCCGTATGAAAAGAAAACTGTGAAATGTCTGTTGATGAAATTTCTGAAGACTGGAACTGAAAATCTATGATGGTCACAATCCATCAGCCTCAATAATCACAAAAAAAAAAAGGCCAATTTCTCCGATGAATGATCAAAGTGTCCCCCCAGTCGATCTAAGCGATATTTGCTTGTGTTTTGGAACTATTGTGTTTTGGAACTAAAAAGCAAAAATTTTGAGTCAAATGGTTCGTGTGTTGGGATGGGCTGGTGTGCAGGGGTTGTGAGTGTAATTGATGTTGTGTTTATGTTGTCCCAGGTGGCGCGTGTGTGTGTGTGTGTGGAGGGGGGAGGGGAGGTAGCTGTCACTTAACTATCCCCTCCGTCCTCCTCCCCCTTCTGGTTGGCTTCTCCCCACCCCTACGCTCATTCCCCACGTGGCGTCACGGCATCACTAGCCACCACCGCTGGTCGAGGTGATTGATCAAGAGACAGAATTCAACAACGGTTTTAGACTGTCCTAATACAGCACATGGGAGGGACAGCTGCTCTGAAAATGGTAACATAGTCTAACCTTGGATAGCTGTACAGCCTGCTGGTCCACTGTGTATGGCTCCTGCTAGCCCACATGTGTTGTGGCTCCTGCTGGTCCACCGCGTATGTCTCCTACTGGTCCGCATATGTTGTGGCTCCTGCTGGTCCACATGTGTTGTAACTACTGCTGGTCCTTATGTGTTGTGGCTCCTGCTGGTCCACAGAGTATGGCTCCTGCTGGTCCACATGTGTAGTGGCTCCTACTGTTCCACATGTGGTTCCTGCTGGTCGACATGTGTATAGCTTCTGCTGGTCCACATGTGTTGTGGCTCCCGCTAGTCCACACGTGTTGTTGCTCTTGCTGGTCCAGTAATGTTATGTCCATCTACCTCTGCATTTATGATAAATATTATTTATCATTGAGTAATTATCAATCATCTTGAAATGTTAAAAGCAAATGATTAACCTCTTAAGCACGACTGTAGGACCCTTGCTTGACGGTACGGACCCAGGAGCACGAAGGCGTAAACCTCCGGGTATGTTGACCTGGTTTTATAAGCCACTCCTTGGCGTCAGGTCAAAGGCCGGCCTGGCCCTCATACCCAGCGGGTCATATACCGCCGTCTGCAAGTCATTATACAGCCAGGGTTAAGAGGCCTGCCCTCATACTTAAAGCTTGGAAAATCCCAGTGGAACAGAGAGTACAGCCATGTCTGAAGTAGTGGGTCGACCACCCTCCCGAGGAATGAGTGATCATAAAATCAGCCATTTTTACATCCCATACTTTCCTCTTCGTGATGTTGGTACCAAAAAAAAAAATATAAATAAATAAATTCATGTTGTCTGTGTGTCGTTGTTCATGGTGCCATGAGGTAGTGGTTCATGTCCAGTTTGTTGAAACATCAAACATGCTGAGGGATTCTTCACTTTGCTTGCAACATGCCGTGTTTTAAAACCAAAGCGAAGTTTTTTATATAATTATGTGGTAATCCGGTTTAGTGGTGAATTAGACAGTAATGTCTCACAGAAGTCTGTGTGATTTCCTTTTGTAAATATGATGATTGTGACGTCTCTCAAAGTGTGAGAGCTACTTCGATACACATTTGTCTCTGTAAAACTAGACGTTGTTTTATTTTCATAGCTTTTCTTTTGTCTTTTATGGCCAGCGCACTTTTTCCATATTTCTTTCACACCGGGAAAAAAGTCTCGCACGCAACTGTTATGTCAATTGAGCACCTATTTTTCGTACTTACTTCGTCGAACATTATCGAAAACTTTAATACCCTCTACAATTTCTAAAGAAAAGTATGGAAATTTCTGAAGTCAAAGAGTGAAAGTTTCGGTGGTGAAATGTTGTGTGAACACACTATGGCCTTCATAGGGGACTCGCGTAACGCCCCCACAGTCATCCTCCTCCCAAGCTCTTTTGTCACCCAAGGCGGTGGACGCCAACATTGTCTCAGCTGCGGGGAGAGGAGACCTCCCTGCTCCGCCTTCAACTTAACTTGAAGAAACAGAGAGATCCCAAATTTTTTTCTGGCGATTCCCAACAATACTGGCATCGCAGAGTGGCTTCAGAGACTCTTCTCTCTCAGCGATAATCCCAGAGTAATTTAGGATGCCTCTGTGGGATCCTAGAGTTACTAAGTATTACTGTAATTCACACTATGGCAGGCGAAGATAATCTTAGGATATTTTACATAGGGCTCAGAATTGGTGAACCTTCAAGTTGCAACTGTTGGTTTCCGTCAGGACTTTTGAAATCAGCAGCTTCATTGACGGTCCAATTTCTGGTCAGAGGTACTCATGGGAAGACAAGAAAAGGTGGGCCGGATTACAGAATGACCAAGTCTTGTACTTTGATGAAAAGCAAAAAGTTTGGATTTTTTTATCACCACCGCAAACTCCCCAGTTGGCAACGGATCCAGCCAGTAGGTGATACCCCTCTTGGATGGTCACGGATTTATTATACGCCATCAGTGGTCTAGACTCGATTATTTTTTTCTTGCCTTCCCATTGTGAGTAACTTTGACATCAATTCGAGGAAGCAATGCAGTACGCATCCTAGCACAAAAAAAAAAAAAAATTGTTACACCAAAATATGCCACTGTAATCACAGAGAATTGTTCATTGTCATCGTCATCATCATCATGCAGTCCATATTTGATGAGATGGTGGTGGTAGAGTGAGGCAGTAGTGTGTGATGAGGCAGTAGTAGTGTGGGGAAAGAGGTGGCAGCCTAGCTGCTGCACACTACCCCGCCCTCTCCTTCCTTGATACTTCCCTAACTTTTCTGAAACCTTGATTTTCATATTTTATATATGAACATTGTAGAAGTAGCGTTGTACATGTAGAATTAAGTAAATATTACAAGTAAATATCGGATTTTCCTTGGTGGTTTCCTTTTCCATCTCTCATGTTGATTGACCAGGGTATGAACTAAAATCTAAAGTGAGTTAATATTATATATATATATATATATATATATATATATATATATATATACGTACTTTTAAACACAGCTTCACAAAACAGTGTGCCTTGCCTCATTCTCATACAGAAAATGTCGTACAAACGCATCAGTTGGTACGCATTGTGTTATGCTGTCGAGTTATATTGGGCTGATATTGTCGGTAGACCTATGAAACTTGTATCATTTTGAGTATTCAGTGGAACATTAAATGTTCTTTGATTCAGTTCAGTTTGGTATGAATTATTTCGGTCCACACGATATTTCCTCATTGAGGGTAGATGTAGAATTCTGGATTTCTCTACACGAACTCATCCTCACGTGTGTTCAACCGAAGAAAAACTAGTATAGAAACCTTCATTGCGAGTAAACGAATGGAAAGAAAAAACTCAGGTCTGTCAAAAGGGTAAGGTTGTCTTTGGAGGGGGCCAGGTGGTGGTGCTTAACAACCACAGACACAGTCCTCCCTCCTCTTCGTCAGTAGAGGATTTAGGTACACTGGGGGCGCCACTTTGCAGACTGGGCTGTCATGTTCGTAAAATGAGAAAGAGTTAAAATATAAATTATAAAGACAGGAGGAAAAGGTAAAAGGAGGAGCAGTAAATAGTGAATGTACAGGGCAGATAACAGTAACATCATCTGCCCTAATGTAAAGGGTGGAAAAGAATTTCGAGCCCCATTTCATTTCTTAGATTAGGAAGGCAAAAATCTCCACCCGAGTGGTTGTTATCTACCTAATAACTACAAGTGAATTCAAAACAAGCCCATAATTAATGTGTGCGGTGGACATTGAGGGGGTAGTACAGAACACTGCACAGAGCACCAGAAAATGTCAAAATGACACATCACGTACGTTTGTGCAGGGAGCAGGTAATTGTGAAAGATTATATAAAAGAGTCGGAAAAAACTATATGTATTTACAGGGAAGGAGATTTACACGAATGGGTCTCAGTCTCCTTTTGCGTTTTCATTACGTAGGTTTTTGAATACTTCAGAAACACTCGCATGTTCTTCCGTTCTTTTCGCTTAGCTTGTTCTACGCGTCGACAAGTCTGTTACCGAAAAAATGCTGTCCATCACATTCTTACGTTCACTTTTCTTGTCTAACTTCCAAATATTCCCGGTCGACTCTGGTCCCTCTAAACTTCAAAGAACTCTTGCCTGTTCTAAGTCGTTATGGCCTCTTAGGAACTTATTATACATGTTACATATCCTTATATCTTTTTTTTTTTTTGCCCTGGGGGACAGATCAAAACACCCTTTACTCAGTTTTAGTGTCATTAACGTTAGACTCGTCTGAATACTTTCTGGTTGCTTTTTTGTGGCTCTTCAACTCAGAATAATAAGCTGTTGTATATTCCATCTCGAATCGACTAGGCTTCGAGTATATCTTCCTGGATATCTCATTGTCATTGTGCCTAGTGATAATTGGTTTATTTCACTCACTCCCCTCCTCACAGAATGTTCTAGTTAAAAAGGTATAATGTGATGTCAGTTTGTGTAGGTCCCTTTCACAGGACGACTCTTGTAACCTGTTTCCTTCAGTGTAGTACACACCGTCTGATCTTTTCAAACGACTTTTATTAATAAATTTATATTCTCCAGGAATATATTCCGTCAATCATTTGCCTGACCACCACTGCAATTTGTTGTATACATCTTGCAATATCTTGCCGCCTTTTACTTTACACTTTCATAATCTTGGCATCATCAGCAAACATAATCAGAAATGTTTTTGCCTCTTTTAATCAATGAAGTACCGTAGAAAAAAATATCCTTGAAATGATCAGGATGAGATTTAAGGAGGGAGATGCACGAAATGAATATGACAGGTAGTTTGATAAACATTGACATGTTCAAAGGGCAATTGTCTGTATCTCTGGGAAAAGTGAGAATGTGGTATGGCTGTTGATGTGATCTTATCGATTGTACAACAACAGGTCTACACAACAAAGGACAAATGTAAGATAAAATGTATAAGTGCATAAGAACAGATAAGAGGGGCCATGCTGGTGCCATACCAAGATTATCTATTGAATCGAAGGACAGTACAGCAAGAATGGTAGATTTGACTAATATTTGGATTTGTGAGTGTAAAGACAAGGGGAAACATGAGTTCGACCGTCAAACTATTAGTTGCAAAATTCTACCAAAAGACAGAAATGATAAAAGCATATAGAGAGTTATATGGGCTTGGAGGAAATATAGAACGGTATGAGTTACAGACAGGAAAAGGAATTTGTTATACAAGAGAAAAATATATATTATAGTTTGGCTGATCTAAGCTTGAGAAAAAATCGTAGAAACTCTCAGGACTAAAACAGGACAAGAAAGACGACCGTGCCTCATTTGAAACTGCCGATGGTCACTTTAATAGGAAAAACAGAATGAGATTTTATAGGTATTCTGGACATTAGAAAGCTGTCTATTACAATACCTTCCTTTTTGCTCAGATTAACGTCCATAGTGCTTCTATTGGGATAATCATCTAGGCTTAAGGAAAGGATTAATGTTTAACACTGGAGTATATGTGATTTTTGCTAAATGAGAATTGCACTAGGGGAAGTGACAAAGAGAAAGCTTTAACCTTGCGGTCATTTGCGTTCGTGTTATGTCAAAAAAATATAAGCTTACAGTCATTAATCATCTATACATATGTTTGGACTAAGAACCATAGTCAATTTAATCAAACAGCCTGAAATTCTTTGTTAGATTCTGTCTGTAATTGATAAATTTGCTTTTCCCAACTGGTATCCGCCATATTGTTTGTTTTCAAGTTCCGTGAAAGACAACCCGAGAGGGGTCGCCTGACATAAGGCGTTTTTTAACAGTTATGGAGAATATTGAGTCCATAATAGAGGAACTGGAAAGCAAGTATTTCTGGTTTTCTGTTTCTCAAAATGCTCATTGTCAGTGTTGGAAGGGAGGAAAAACAGGCTGTAAGAGGTTGATGGGAGCCACAGGGGAGCCCGGTCCCCCTCCCGCTCGTCTTTTCTCCCGTTTATATGGAATATGTTTGGGTGAATGTCTCAGTTAAACTCACAGGAGCCTAGATGTTTAGGAAATAGGGAAGTTTAGAAGTACCCCTCAGAACACTGGCCCATTTGAGGGTTGGTTGAATTTGTGTTGTGCGAGGGATTATTTTTTTGGTTATTATCTTTCTATCTGTGTTTGCCATTGCATAGAAGATGTGGGCGTTATTCAGAGAATATAGAAAGATGTCGAGTGAAAGCTTCAAGGATATATATGAACTGCATACATTTTTCGTGTTTCAAGTAACTGAAACACGCTGGAAGTAAAATGGACAGTTTTAGTTGGAGACATGATATAAGTGTTAAATTGTATTTCATTGTGAAGTCATAATTTATTCTTGCATTTTGATGGTGCTATGAAACGGTAAATTTCGCTGTGTTGAGGACTAGGTAGAGATCTAGTGTACGGGACCTACATAATGAATTAATATGTGTTTAAAAGAAGTGCCAATCAGTGGATATTGTACGGATTGTAGTGATGATTTAGACCATGGGAGTGTGATATGGACTATTACTGGAATTTTTGTTATCTGATAATTGATTATTGACAGTGGGGATGGTCTATAATGATTAAGAAAAATGTAAAGAAAGTGAAGTTCACTGTTATGGAATATGCTTGTAACTTGTTGTCATACTCCTATCCTAATGGCTGCATGCAGTGGGACACGGTAAAATTCACTCAAAGAACACAGCATACACACTCTGGGAATGAACATTCCAGGAACTGAATGGAAATGAAACAAAAACATTCATGTATTTTTTAAGAATCTTAAAGAGTAAGGTAAACTTAGGGGGAAGATTAGGGTAAATTGGGTGAGGTTTCCATAGGTTCTGTTCATTTCTAGAAGTGCTTCACTTGTACCCCATATTTTTTCTGATCCTCACAACCCTCCCCTCAATCTTTAATTATCATATAGTAGATCACAATGGTCCACATTATTCATCCCTAGTATAAGTTACTTTTAACTTGAGTCCACATGCATATTTTTCTTCCAATTCCATGATTTATGTGAGTGGTTTTAAACTGGAACTTTACATAGTACTTCACTCAGTCAACAAATATGATCTCTCTCATTGGACTTAGACATGTTAATCAAAGACAGTTCTTCTGAATGAATCTTTTATTACCAGGTCCACATCAGGTAGTCCAATGTCGATATTACTTGGAGCTTATTGAAACAAACCAAAACCAAATTTAATAACAGGAAGATTAAAATTAAGCCAAGTGGGTTAGCATGATTAAACATGGTTACATAATATGCTGTATTTAATTTATTAAGCCCATAAGACCAGGAAACATTCTATGATAATTATTAATTTTTGGTGCACCATGCTTTTAAACTGTAAACTTCTCTTCGTCTGGTGAGAAACTGTATGGCCTTGCTCTCAACACATGATATAAAGCTTTCACCACTGTTTAGAATCCTAGCTGATGTTTGCTTCCACCATTTGTCCACTGTTACTAGCAGCATACCACCACAGCTGGAAAAAATATCACAAATGTCAGTAATTTCCATGGTGTCAGAGAGAGAGTGTACATTCATTATTGTAGAGAGAAGCCAAATGTAGTTAGGTTTAGACTATAACAATATCTGGGTTATGAATTTGAAATCATTTGGTTCACATAAAGTTATTTGTTCGTATATTCATATAATGAAAGTTTTATCCTTGGAAATAACAAACAGAAAAAAGAATGTTTATGTGAAAAATATATAAAAGGTGTAAGAATTATGTACTGTGTTTAGTGTGAAATCAGATCTTGAAAATATAACATAAATTCTGTAATAATTAGGTGTAAGTAAAATGCAATCCATGCTTGTTCAAAGAATTTAATCACTGAACATGGCGCATAGATAATGAGCATGCTGTATATACTGGTTGCATAAGCCCTGCCCCAGCTGCTCAACACGCTTCCACACTAACATAGAGGATAGTTTACTTTCTGTTTTGGTATTTTCTTTAATAACGTAACCTGTAAGCAGATTCTCTAAGATAAAAGGGATCTCTCTCTCTCTCTCTCTCTCTCTCTCTCTCTCTCTCTCTCTCTCTCTCTCTCTCTCTTTCGTGGTGATCATTGA
>JAYMFT010045998.1:0-15424 GCA_038088735.1 Panulirus argus | reverse complement strand
GGGCATATGAAGCGTCTGGGGTAAACCATGGAAAGGTCTGTGGGGCCTGGATGTGGAAAGGGAGCTGTGGTTTCAGTACATTACACATGACAACTTGAGAATGAGTGTGAGCGAATGAGGCCGTTTTGTCCGTCTCCTTGCACTACCTCACTGGCGCGGGGGGTGATGATGCTATTTCCCGTATATTATTAATAAAATAAATAATAGTAATATATACATATTATCCTTGGGCATAGGGGAGAAAGAATACTTCCCATGTATTCCCCGCATGCTGTAAAAGGCGACTTAAAGGAGGAGCGGCGGGGAGCTGGAAATCCTCCCCTCCAGTTTATACTTTTCCAAAAGAAGGAACAGAGAAAGGGGCCAAATAAGGATTTTCCCACTAAGGCTCAGTCTTCTGTTCTTAATGCTACATCACTAATGCGTGAAGTAGTGAAAAAAAATATTTATATAAACAAACATAAAATGCAATCATACCCAAGAGCAAAGATAGCTTGTTTTCTACAAATACATCATTGGTTCTCTGCAACAAACTGAATCCACTTAACATAGCCACAGTAATAAACATGCATAAGTTCACATATGCACATCTGTGTTGGTTTATTAACTGTTCTTTATGAAATAACACAAACAGAGTCCACAAAAAAACATTGTTTGTCCCCAGTTTACTTTCAAGGGTGATACATGGCTTAGGTTTAATGTCATTACAAGCACATGATGCTCTCAACATGACTTTCCGTACATCTGGTTGCTGAGACTAGTGTTTCTAATGCTGAGAGCACCTACAACCTGCCTTAGTGTTGTGGCTAAGGCTATCTTAAGGGAACAATATTCTTCCTCTATTTTCCTAGCTGCCACTTTATCTTGGAAATTTTATTTCTGGGTAATGTATTTCTTCCACCTAAGCTTCAGGATGATTGGCTCTTATCTTTCTAAGGAGGATAAAGCATGACTTCTTGCCTGGAAGCAAGAAAATGTGAGTACACTTTAGGTTTCTAGGTGCACTGGATGCTCTGAATGCAGAGTTAGGCAGATACTTCTTGCAACATCTCATCAGTGTCTCACCTCATTCAGATAAAAACCCTCTGGACCTAGAATACTTCAGGAACCTTACCAATTCCATGCCCAGAGGTCTGCAATTATTAATCAAGGCCAAATAAAAGATGGCAAAGAACTAAAATGTAAGTGTGACATCACCATTGAAAATGTTGGGGAGGCAGACAAAGTTTATTGCAAACACTGTATTTCCCTACACTACTTTTCAAATATTTTACTAACTGCAGCTCTGGGTTCAGTTAAAATTTTTGTGCACAATGGAATGGGCAATCCCAATAATCCTGAGGTAAATAAGGTACATAAATGTTTGTGGTAATTATTAACATGTGACAGTTTTAGGTTTTACATTTTCTTACAATTTTTTGTTTGTAAATGACTGTTTTATCATATCATATACACTAAACAGTAAATCTTATAAAATTGTCACCACAACAGTGAAATTCATGAGAAGCATAATATTGAAAGCACATAAATGTTTGTAGTAATTATAAAAACGTGAGGCTGCTTTTGTTCATATATTTTTCTTACATGCTTTTGTTTGTATATTTCTTCTTACATGCTTTTGTTCATAAATGATTGCTCCATTACATTTTATACACTAAACAATAAATCTTATATTAGCATCACCATTATAGTGAGTTTGAAGAGATGCATGTTATTACTAGTGAGTACATTTACTATAAGTATCAGTTTGTGATGCAGTTTTTAGTCTCACAATGTGTTTTTATGTGCTTCCATTCCTAAATGATTGCCCTATGACAATACATACACCAAACAGTACCTCTCATCCTAACATTACTTTTAAAAAATTAAGTTTCCTGATTGTCACCATACATATCTTCAGAGCTGTTACTGGATTCACCTGCTTGATGTTAAAAGTGCATGTGAAAAGTCACTTTTATGCAGAAGCAGTATCACTGAGAGTACATTCTTGTCAGAGAACGTTTTACTCCAAAGGAGTCTACATTTCCCTGTTACTGGAAGCAACACAGCTTTGGGCTGCTGGAGCCGTTAAGGGAGTCCTGGATAACACGAGAACTTTCACAGAAATTGGTCCAGGGGTAACTATAAACAGATAAACAAATAAATAAATATATTTGCAAACATTCTTATTTTCATACTTTCTGATGATAAATATCTTTCTTTTACCTATTCTGTAATAATCTATTTTGTGTGAAAGATTGGCATACATTTCAAACCATAAAATGCACCTTTAGACCCATAAATGAATTTTCAGCTTTAGATGCATACTGCATCCTAAGCGCACTAGTGTAGGTATTCTGAAGACCACGTCTTGAGACATCCATGCATTATGCTGTTAAAAGCACATTAGTCCACTAAAAAATGGCCACAGTTTACACAGTATACCAATGAAACACTGTGAAGCAAAAGAGGGAGCACACATGAATTCAGAGCAGCTTTACAGTCGGACATCACACTAGAAGAACAGTGGCAGCTGCCTTGTGGAGTTTCTCCTGCACATTTTAGGATCTTCCAAGTCTACAACGACTCTTGGCTAAGAATCCTGGTGAGTTTCATTTTCCACAGTCCCTTAATTCTGAGGGGATGCTTTGGCAAAATTCTTAGCATCTTTCCATTACTTGACTGAATAGTGTAAACTGAGCCAAATTTTCTCCCACAAACAAGAGCACTAGCTTGGCAACAGAAGAGTACACTAGCAATGACAGTTTATGTACCCAACTTGGGAATGAATGACAGTTATTGCACCCACCTTATGTCAGGAAGGCACTCACCTTGTGCATGGTTGCACTACTGAAACGAGTTTCTTCATTGAAAACATGAAACTTTATTAGAGGCTAACTACCAATGGGTAGTTATTAGCATGAGTCTACTGTCTCTTTTATGGGTTGTATGATTTTCTTTTCCCAGATAATTTTGCATCTACATAAGCCTAAATAGGGAACCTTAAGAGATACCAGATTTGCATGTTATGCATACCATACTGTTAGCCTCAACAAATAAGAAGCAGCAGTGCTACCATGCATGGACATCTACTTGTTCTAAAGTATATTACTTACACCACTCAGAAAGAAATACTTCACTAAAGTTCAGAGCAAGCAGGATGAAGAAGCTTCATAAAATGGGAAGGGATGGAGGGTAATCCCTTGGTACTATAACATGCTAAAGAAACTTTTTAATTTCCAAAACACTGGTTTTATCTGAATCTTAATAATGACAAGGGAATGCTGGTTGAATCAATACAATTCTCTAAAGAGCAAAAATAGCTGGAGTGCAGATTTCAAAAGTGATGAAGGAGCCAAATTCACATTTATGGTATGGTAATTATTAGAGGAAGGTAGTGCAACCCAACCTAATTAAATCATGTAAGACATGATGAGATATCAGGAATGCTAATATTCTCTATACCATCCAAATGCTTCTTTAAGCCATTTATTTTATCCTCACTTGCGTTCACATTACCATTTCTTAAGAAGGAAGTGAAACTTTTGTTAATATCATTTTACATATTCATAAATCCCTATAGTTTATCTATTTACTTACAAATTTAAAGTATTCTTCTTACTTAACAAACACAAACCAGTTAGTCTCTACTGCCTTGTAAAGAACTCCCATTATAGATAACAAGGGCATAATTTTTTTGCCAGATAAGGCTCTTTTCCTTAATCACAATCACACTGCAATACCAGCTGTGATCTGCTACAAATTCTCAAAATCAACACTGTTCTCCAAGGGCTGATGTTTTTTCCATTTCTCTAGATTTTACGACTTCCCTTGATTTCAACCTCTCGTTTTCAGTGCATTTTGTGTGTATTTTCCCCCATTGTGTATCTGTATTCTGGCACTGTTAATAATGTTACGCAGAGCATAACTCCAATTATTAAACTGGCTGAATTTGGATGGCAGAAAATATGGTTGGTTGCCCCTCACTCAAAAAAAAAAAAAAATATATATATACAAATCATGAAAATATGAAACTTGTACTCACCCTTTAAAAAGCTTTTTCGGTGCTCCTGGATTTTATGGTTGTACTGTAAGTGTTGATGAATTATTTGGGTAAGGTAGGGGTGAACTTGAAGCGAGGGTGCTGGAACTGGTTGATCACTTTTGATCAACAAATAGCAAATATAATGCTGCTTAAAATTTCTAAACTACCCACCATAAAAACTGTAAGGCTCTTAGATCTCTGTGTTTTCAAAGAAATTTACCTATTTTTAGGCTAACTTACAAGTAAAACATACAACTTCCCTCTACCTCTCCCTGAATCACTCTCCTCTTTCCCCTTCCATCTGCATAATGAGAATGCCTCACTTTCTTTTCTTACCAGAAGAATCACTGTCATCCTCAGTATCAAGACACCATCAAAAGGGGATAGCATGGTCAAACAACAATAGAAAATAGTCTCATAACACACTCTTGCTGGCTCACTAAGTACACAGAAGCACCTACTAATGTCCTGTGGATGCTACTAGTAAAAATATAAAATATCAATATATAAAGTTTACTCTTGGATGAATCTCATTCAGCCCAAATATCTATGTGGCAGGATTTTGATTTCCTTCCAAAGGGTGAATTTTGTCTTAATGATGGAAATCCCCATATTTCAGTTCACAATATTATGGATAAATGGATTCTTTATTTTTCTGTTGGGAAATAGCATCTACTTTCCCAATATGACAGCTGAGTAATACAAAGAATTCTCAAAGAGGATTTTGAAAACTGCTGTTCAAGTGAAATATTCGGAAGAGAAGATGTATGTGCCACTCTGTGGAGACAGTAGGTAAATGTATGTCAAATATAGACTTTCTACTTACTAACGAATATTTCATAATATTTTCTATCAAATGGCTTATCTATTACAGTTTTGCTTACTATATATCTTATTTATTGCTTCTTTATATATTCAACTATTCATATAAAATTTATTCATAACTTTATATATCATTATTAACTTCATTCTCATTTGCATGGGTTGGATCAGGTGCACACAAGCATGGGGAGCAATAATGCACAATTGGGGTCTTGAACCCAAACCCGCAGGCTGGCAAAGGGCTGGGACACTCAGATCTCCTGGAGACCTGCTGCCCTGCTATGTTTACTTAACTGGCTAGCTATCAACTATTATTACTCCCAACTTAATAGGTTGGATCACGTACATATATCTGCTGTGATAGAACTCACACACATACTCAACCCATGCAGTGTGTTAAAAGACATGAACTTCAACATTTACAAAGGTGCTTCTAACGTTTTCAATTTTGCACCAAAGACACTATAAAGGGGCTTCTTAGTTTTTCACTTTTGCAGCAAGGTAATCCATCAAGCAAAACCAGTGCCTCCATTCAGTATATAAAATGAGACATTTACATTTATATTAGAAATATTGTTCTTCAAATGATATTATCATAAGTCTTTTTCCAAGCGAGCAGTTATTTGGAAATTAGGGTAACTAATACATTTAGAAATATCATACAAGTACTCTGAGGGAGATACTAATGAGAGTTGATAATAAAGTAACGTCAGGAAGGTATGGACATAAAATGATGAGTATTAGTGCATATATATGTGGAATATGAGTGTGCAGGTACACACACAACAATTTCAAAGATGTGGTGGAAGGATATTCCATTAAAGCCAATGTGGAAGACATATGCCAGAAAGACATGCAGTCACCACAGGGTTTTCATGGGAAAATAATATGTACAGATCTTTGTTTTTTAACAGAGGAGGTGGAAAAGACATACCAAACATGCTGTGATGGGGAAGATTAGGTGGACTTCTATGACGTAAAGTATGAAAGGATACAAGGATATACATGTGGATACACAATGCATTTTCAAGCAACATTACAGTAAACACCATTCTAGAAAATTTTCATGTTTCTTGTTCTCATGGCTAAGATCAAATTGCCATGAACAATACACAAATAACTGCGAATGACATAAGAGATAAGAGTAAGTTCCTTAAAAAATAAAAATCAGCAAAGAAACAGCTACAATATTAGTAATAAAGCATTAACGTTTCAAAGAAGCTTGCAAGCATGGGAGTGGTTGCTCATAACAAAGAATAACTAATAATGAGGGGGAAGGAGGCAGGATGCAGCTGGCCACCATTATTCACAAGTCATGCAGCAAACTGACAGGAGTCCTGAAACAACAAGCTTGTAAAATTACCTAAAACACAACATGAATCTAACTTACAGGTACTGCCACTTTCTGCTACCCTCAGCTAGACAATGGTAAAGATTGCTGAAAGGAAATACAGTATGCAATTAACCTTGAAATCATAATGCATAGTAAATTATCTGAATATATGTAAACCTTTAGCACTGTCAATATGAACCATAAAAAATAACATTAATCTGTAAATCAGACAATCTACAATAAAACATTTACAAAATAAACTGTCTATTTGTACAATAATAAAGGAAGCATGACATGTAAACAGACATGAAGACTTACATAAAAACATTACAATAATAATTTTAACAATATCAGAGATCACAAGCTATTTTCAAAACTAGTGGCACGATGAACCATCATCAATCCATCTACCTATCTATATCTCTGACGCCTGTTCACAACTGGAACTCCCTCAAGGGGTTGGCCATGGCAGTAGAATCTCCATAACTAGTTAACTCCAGTGCCGCTTCTTAGCCCTTAGTGCCTCACCCTTAACAAGCCACTGGCAGAGGGCAACTCTAGTGCAGTGTGTGCAGAAGCTCCTACCTAACTTTCCTACTGATTACTTCTACCTAATGTTCCTACCTACTACTTCTACCTAATGTTTCTTCCTAATGCTCTGGCCTAAATGTTCCTACCTACTCTCACTATCATCTACTGCTCCTATCATTCTGCCAAAAGGCAGGGTGAGCACATAGTGCTCACCACAGGAAAATCTAGAGTTACAAAGAATGAGATGTGTGAGTTAAGTGTTGTCAAGTGTTATGTGTGACAAGAAGAGATTGTATGTTCGAGGATAGAATGCCACGAGTCCACATGTGGGTAAGATGGAAAGAAAAAAAAACAGCTACCTGGGTCAGTAGAGTGCAACTTGAAAACCAGTGATGTGCTGGCTCACTATGCAACCATCACTAACCCTTCTGATACTCAGGTGGGTAGTAATTGTAATGTATCAATTTTAAATACATTTGATAAGATATATGGACCACAGTCATTACTCAGAATCTCTTGCTCAAGATGTTTCTAAGTATGGTATCCTATCTGACTCGACTTGATCTGATTTTATGAAATTTGTAAAGCACTTGAACCTTATGGTTATTCAGTGTGTTTTACTATTTACATATAATTATTCATTTTGGATTTCTTGTATTACTTCTAACAATCCACGCTTACATCCTTTTAAGCTACATACTCCCTCACTGTGCCCCACATCTAACCATTCCACATGCCTAAACCGACTCAGTATTCAATACTATACATTTACCACTCCCTTCTTTGTTCTTCGTCTCCACTAAACATAATGTGTTGTTCTATCCAATCTTATTACTCCATATCGCAGCAACAAGAAATCTATTACAACAGCCAGCATCTTCTTTCATGCCGAATCAAAGCCAGGTTTAACACTCTGTGATTGTACTGCTTATAAGCTGCATGAGCATGTGCTAATGTAATCCAATTTTTTTGCAACAATTACCTGTGTAGAATTCATTTCAGGTGCAAGGCCTGGTATTGAAGTATTGGAAAAGGCCTCATCCAAAGAGATATTGGAGTCATCACCATTTAGGGTAGCCTGTGAAGGAAAAAGAAGGACATGATAAGGAGTGGTGAGCTTTGTTTGATATGGAGGAGCACTGGTCTGAAGCAAAATAAATGCCAGCAGAATCTGTAAGCAGCTGAAACTGTTTCTAAGAAGCAGATGCATAGTTTGGAGCTGAAAAACTGGGACCTAAGGAAATCATACAGACATGATACCATTAAGGGATTGCCTGATGAAATAAAGGATGGATGCAAGGATAATAACCAAAAGAATGCATTTTAGTAAGCTGAGGGAGAACAGTATATCAAGAACACCAAATAAATGACTGAAAGCTACTGAGTCACTATGTACATGAGAAATGTTTTAATGAAGCAGTCTGCAGAAAGGTACCAAGATCCTGGTGTCTGGGTGCTGTTCTGCATAAAAACCATACAGTGTAGTGGATGTACAACTATAAAAACCTTTATATAAATTTTGACAAACATACACAGCTTTTACATAAGATGAACATTTATTTTCATAAAACAGAATGTAAGCAATCTAAGAGCGTCAATGCAAATATAAATATAAATTCAGTTTCACACTACGCTAAACACCCTCTTCAACATACCAACAACTTATTATTTCTAAAGATGCAAAAAGCTAAAACAATATCCAGCTTTTCTGAAACAAAAGGCAGAGTATACCATAAGTAGGATATGTTAAAACCTCTGCTTGTAGGATGCTGAAATGCTTGTAAAATGCCTAAGTTAATATATTGTTTAAGTGATTAACAAAAGATGGAAGTTGGAAACAAGAAATGTGAAAAGTCTGAATGAGGACAGTGAAAAGAATGTATGGAATCATAATGTAACTGCAATGGAGGTATGCCTAAGTGATGTGAGCAAGAAGAATATGCAGGAAATAGCAATGTAATTGTGACAGAGGTATGTACAACTAGAGGAGAGCAAGAAGAATAATATGTAAGGAGCTGTAATGTAACAGCCATTGAGGTATGCCGGAATGAGGAAAGTGAGAATAATAATATGTAGGGAGTAACAGTACAAATGACTGAGGTATGCATGAAAAGATGAGGTGAAGCAGCCAACATGTATGTTGGCTCCAAGAGGCTAAATTGGATACGAGCAGTGAGAAAAACTTGTTTGCACAGACATTTTCAGTGGCAAAACAGCTTTCTAAATAAGGAGACCTATAATGTGTAACCTATCCAATGATGGGAAGTACAAACCTGATAAAACAAATCAAAACCACCCAAACATTCTTTCAATTCTATCTTGTTTCAACTTAATGAATGAAAATATTCATCTAGTCTCTTCTTAATGAGTCTATTGTTTCATGAAAATAACATGTAGCTTGCACAAATCTTAAGTGACCCTGTCTACAAATAAATAATTCCCTCTAACAGTGTGAAATCTTTTTCCTCAAAGGTTTAGCCCACTGTTTCTTGATAAAAGATCCATGTAATCTAAATTGTAGCATATATTGCTGTTATGAAATATTTTCAACTTAAAGAACTTCTAATTAGCCTTCACTTCTAGAAATAGAATAGTTTGAGTATCTTCAATCTTTCTTAATTAGGTAAATTTTTTATTCCTGACATTAAAAAAGTTCCTCGTTTCTTAACTTTACACTTTGGCCATAAATTATGACGAAAGTCATAATACACAATTTTCCTTCTGAACCCGAAATAGGAATAAAGTCTACATCTGTCAAAATGTTTGAACATCCTACACACCCTCACCTGACAAGAAAATGATGTCAGGGTCCCGTACGGTGCTATCCAAAAGCTGGAGCTGACCTAAACCTCACGCATAAATAACAGCTCAGTCACTTATCTCCCTTTTCTCTAACTTTGTTTTCACCATTATTTAGGTAATCTATGGATGTTACTATGTCAAAACATGCTGTGTAAGTGTGTGTCATGCATCATATTGCATAAACAAAAATATTTAATGATAATATACAGTTGGTTTTCATGAGTGCTCATGAGCTGGCAACACAAAGCAACAAAAGCCCTCTTAAGTTTATTCTCCATTACAAGTGTGTGTTATGTATCATAATGCATAAATAGATATATAATGATACTATATAATATCTTTGACAAGTGCTCATTAGTTGGGATGGTGAGGCTGCTTTATGAACCACTAGAATCACGAAAAAATCTGTAAATGTGCAGAAAAATATGACCAGGAGATTTAACACTGTCCCAAGCAAAGTCATAATTGCTTGGTTTGATTAAGTTTGATCATCAGGCTGTATGACTTGCTTCGGCAGTGCAGTGCGACAGTGAACTTAATCATCAAACACAAACATTTCCAACTGTAGCATTTCACTTAGAACTATTCTGTGTCTTTTGAGATATAAGTGGAATTATTTGGACTAAATGGTCTATCTATATCTCTGATGCCTGTTCCCAGCTGGAACTCCCTCAAGGGGGTGGCCACAGCAACAGAGTTTTCAAAACTAGTGAACTCTAGTAATGCTTTTAAGCCTTAATTGCCTCACCTTTACCAGGCCACTGGCAGAGGTCAACTCTTGTGCAGTGTTTGCAGAAGCTCTTACCTAACATTCCTGACTACTTCAACCTAAAGTTCCTACCTACAACTTCTACTTTATGTTTCTACCTAATGCTCCTGCCTAAATGTTCCTACATACAACCACTATTATCTACTGCTCATACCATTCTGCCAAAAGGCAGGGCAAGCACATAGTGCTCACTGCAGTAAAGTCTAGAGTTACAGGGAATGAGTTGTGTAAGGCAAGTGTTGTCAAGTGTTATATATGACAAGGAGAGATCGTATGTTTGTGAACAGAATGCCAATAGTCTACATGTGGGTGGGGCAGAAAGAAAAAACAGCAACCTGGGTCAGAAAAGTGCAACATGAATACCACTGAAGTGCTGTCTCACTTTGCAGCCATCACTAACCCTCCCAATACCCAAGCAGGTAGTACTGGCAATATACCTCCCTCATTGCCGGCTGCCTCCTAACTACTACCTACCTAGACTAAATGGTAGTAAAAAGAGAAAAGTAGCATATACCTTTTGGTGTGTTGTAAGAAGTCAACTAATAGTTCTAGGAGTGCATTGGTACTTGGAATAGCCCCTTTGCCAAATCTACCCACATGAACATGATAAAGCTTATCATTCTGCTTATAATGGTTTCCTAAACTGATATTGGCTATACTCCAGAATTACTAACAGCTCTTGATTTCATGAAACTACTGAAGAGAAGTACACCTTTATCCTTCTTGTTCACTATGACTAAGGGACTGTAGTAGAGTGATGCTGAGGGAGTGAGAAGCATTTAACTCACCAGAAATGTTGAGAGTTATGAGGTTCTCAACCTCAAGAGATCCAAGGTGTCTCTTGTGACTTGAGAGACAACCCAACCTTTAAAAAAAAATCTTACCTAGAAGTGAAATGTAAATAAGCAGAAGAATCTGAATGGATGGTCAAGGGCTGTGGAAAATGAACTGAAGTATGGTAAGTAATAATGATCTTTATATGGATATTTCTTGTACCATGTAACACTACACAAAGAGGACAGACTTACCTGAGGAGTGAGTGTTTCTGAGTCTCTTTTCACCTTCTTATTTGATTCCGGACTGTCCCTACTTGTAAAGTCTGAAAGTACGGGGTCAGATTTGCGCTTTTGTCCAATCGACCGTTGCTGTCCATCTTCTGTTTTGGATTTATATCTGTCTAAGACATCTTGTGAAAGGTAGTTTGACAGCTGTTTTCGTTTGACATACTTGCAGTTTACCTCCATGCCCTCCTTGTAGGCCTTGTTATAGGTACTCTGTTTGTACACTGCAGAGGAAAGGTTGAAATAAAATAAACACACGTTGTCTGATATCTGACGGCCCACAGGAAGACCCGAGAAATGCATCCACGAAAGACATGAAAGTGCTCATCTTCTTTAAAGAATAAAAAAAAGTCATATTACTGAGAAAAACAATCTTTCTTTCATAAGTTGTTTGCTGTTTCCCGCCTTAGCGAGGTAACACCAAGAACAGATGACTAAGCCTTACAGAAAAATCCTTTCAAGAATCCTTTTTCTGTTCCTTTGTTTAGAAAGTAATAACACAATTGGGGAGGACTTCCAAGCCTCTCCTTCTCATTTTAGTTGCCTTCTCCAATATGCAGGAGATCTGTGGGTATTATTCCTTCTCCACTATTCCCAGAGATGATATATATAGTATATCATCACTTTTATTAAGTAGTTTTTTGATAAGCTGCAAATACAATCTATAGGAGGCCCATTCTCTAAGGAAAATATTACCTGTCTTCTGTCCACATCATGATACTTTTTCTTACAGCTTTAGCCAGGATTTTAAAAGTAGGCATCAAACTATGTTGAAAGCAAAGCCAGTGCATACAAATGAGCCTTTGGCTAATGAACAGGAGGAACTGAACTTCCATAAGTTATAAGATGTTTCCCTGGAGTAATCTGCACATTTTTAAATATCTAAAAAGGCAATTACTTGTTAAAAAAAATAAATCAACAACGATTCAAAGGGCAATATTATAATAATGTATCTAACGCTCCTCAGACAAGATCTGTTCATGTTATATCATACTATAGCCCATCAAGTTAACAGGACTATGAGCAGGTGCCTAAGGCCTTACCTTCCACTTTTAGAGCATATTCTATATGTAGATTTTCCCCAACATTCTAGCTTCAAATCAGCAAATCTTTCAAATGTCAAAGACCCAAAAGCAATGCAAAAAACTTCTGCTGCATAATTTTGCAAATTGGTTTGGTTATCATGAACTTAACCCTTCAACTGAAACAATTATCATAAAATGTTGTACATGGAAATGACATCCAATATAGTAAAATGCTGTATATGGGAACGGAGGCCATCATGTGATGTGTACAGTAATGGCAGCCAATGACAAACAATGCTTTAAATTTTCTCAAGTCTTTTTAAATATCCACTTCCTTTTAAAGAACTATTAGTAATCTATTGAGGTCTCTTCCATTAATAGGCATGCCTGGGAAACATTCTGCTCTTCTCAGTACACAACTCAGGTTATGTGTACAGTGATCCTGCAGAAACTATGTTAACTGCTGGTGATCTGATTAATGAGGGGGAACACTTAGCGTATGTATCACCAGATGAGGAAAGTGAAGAAAAAACAGGTGAAATGTGAAGAAATAACTGACCTAGAGAGAAAATTCAAAGGGAGTAAAGGGGGAGGGAAACCAGCACAAAACCCACCAGCATCATGCTCAGCCTTTGTCGAGTCACATGAAAGAAATTGTGTAACTGTGCCTGATTTTCTCTTTATGTAGTCTGGGGTGATGGAGAACTTTGGCAACATAGTGAAGAGCCAGAGTATTTACAAGCATTTTATGACACAGAAGTTTCATTTATAGAGTAGTGCACAGGGTATCACTTAGTGTGTACAGTGTAATATCCATGTTCTTCTACATTAAAGCTGTCTCCATGTAAGATATAAGAAAAAAAAGTGATACAAACAAACTGGGCCATCATGTCCTTCCCTCTTATTCACAGTGGCCATATTCCCTTACTCCACCTCGTTCTTAGTGTGCATAGCACAATATTTCTAATTTAATCCTTTTTACTCACTGCCAATGCCTTGCCTGTGTATGAAATATGAGTAAAATGTAAAATCAAGTTCAGGAGCAAGAAAAATATGAAATATAAAAGATCTCCATATCCTTCCCTCTTCTCTCAAGTTATCAAAATGTGTCCACCCAATCACTCAGCACTATAACAGGCCAACACTAAGGTTGTTATATTATATTTCTATGTAATTTCCTTTACTTCTGCATGCCAATCAATTAAATCATAAAAGAAAATTTTTTTGTGCATGGTGATGGGATTTCTGGCCCTATTCCACCATCTAAGAGTTAAGTTTGCTACCATCTAAAATATCAGAACTTAAAAATTTTTCCTCTAAGCTACGAAGATCATTTGACTCTACTTCTGTGAAGTCATAAAGATATCACAAGCTAGAGGCTGAGCCTCTACCATAGAAAATAAGATGCCCATTTAAAAATAAGAGCCAGTGATACAAATCTCCCATATCCAACCAATATATGGCTCTGAAAGCTTATCTTAACCCCTGAAAAGCTTTATTATCATTATAATCAAGGGAGACCACAACTGTAATACAGCATTAATCATGGAAAGGGGAATACATAAGTTAAAAGATACATGAAGTTAGCAAAGAAAAAAAAATCTTATATTTAAGTTACTACTATTCAGAGCTTATTTTGATTCTGAACCTTAAATGATTTGCACAAATTATGAACGAGAAGATAGCATACCCCATAACTAAATAGGGTACTAAAACTAACTTACCTTTCTGAATTTGGTATGCATAAAAAAAGGATGTCGCCAGTTCTTTATGCATCTTCAATGGTATTCACAATTTAATGTTAAAAAGAAACTTAAAAAGAGCTGGGTTTTACATTGTTTAATGTTTGAGACATTTTCCAGATAAAAATATTTTGGTATTAGAGCTGAAAAGGATTAAATGAATGTAAAATAATCCACATGAATGTAAGGGCTTTCAAGAAGGATCATCATGTAAATACTGCACATATGATGCTGATAAGGTCTGAACCTCATTTGCAGTTAATAAGCCTTTTCAAGATACACCTTTTCCATACCCTGGGTGGGAATGTATCTAAAGAAAAATGCATGTCCAGGAAATGCTTGCAAAGTGGACTTAATGACTTATAGCACAAGGGAAAAGTAGGGATGGAATCCCAATTCCTCCCAAAGTCCATCATTTCTCACTCAAATCATGGGAAAAATAGAAGGCACTCATCAATTTTGCAGAGATGATTTAACAATGGAGCTTTTGCATGGACCACACTCGAACTTCACCTTTCTAATAATCATCTTCCTCCTGAATTGCTAAAAATTTCTTAATGTCCTTGATCAGAGGATGTCTTCCTCTTGTCTCATTTAACATTCAGCCATCAACACGCAGAGCTAAGAAAATTTATGGGGATCCCCAGGCAAGAGATTTAAAAAAATAATGAAAAATAAATATGTAACAAATGAATGAATTAATATATTTATATCTATCTAGCGAAGGTCCTGGGTGCGATGAAGAATGTGTGGAAGGAGAGAACATTATCTCGGAAAGCAAAAACGGGTATGTCTGAAGGAATAGCAGCTCCAACATATTATATGGTTGCGAGGCATGGGCTATAGACAAAGTTGTACGGAGGAGGGTGGATGTACTGGAAATGAAATGTTTAAGAAAAATATGTGGTGTGAGATGGTTTGATCTAGTAAGTAATGTAAGGGTAAAAGAGAAGTGTGGTAATAAAAAGAGTGTGGCTAAGAGAGCAGAAGAGGGTGTGTTGAAATGGTTTGGACATATGGAACGAATGAGTGAAGAAAGGTGGACAAAGATATATGTCTCAGAGGTGGAGGGCACAAGAAGTGGGAGACCAAATTGGAGGTGGAAGGATGGAGTGAAAGGGATTTTGTCAAAAGCGGTCGGGGCCTGAACATGCAGGAGGGTGAAAGGCGTGCACGGAATAGAGTGAAATGGAACGATGTGGTATATAGGGGTCGACATGCTATCAATGGACTGAACCGGGCATGTGAAGCATCTGGGGTAAACCACAGAAAGGTCTGTGGGGCCTGGATGTGGAAAGGGAGCTGTGGTTTCAGT
>JAYMFT010045987.1:0-15424 GCA_038088735.1 Panulirus argus | reverse complement strand
TTTAGTCGCCTTTTATGACACGCAGGGAATACGTGGGAAGTATTCTTTCTCCCCTATCCCCAGGGATATATATATATTTCTTTTTTTCTTTTTTACCCATTCCTCAGACTTTCTGAAGATACTGTACTTACTGTGCAGTATGGGGAAGGGGTTTTATGCTTGTGGGGCCCCATCTCTTGAATATTCACTACAATTTCTTGAATTTATGTATGGTGTCTGTATTAACTATGTCATTGGTCCTCTTATCCCGTTCATGCACCACTCTAATACTATAAAAGTACTTCTTTACATCTATTTCAACAATTTCTTACTTAAATTCATGTTATATTCTATCCTCTGGTTGCTCTTTTCCTACATCTGTTAAAGAACTATTCACTGCCTATGTCATCAATCTGTATTAAAAATTTTGAGATTGTGATCAGGTCACCCCTCACTCTTCTCTCTTTCAAGCTAGGTAAATTTAAAGCCTGTAGCCTTCCCTTGAACTCAACTCTCTTAAATCTGGTGATATATTTGTTGCCTTCCTCTAAACCTTCTTCATAGCTCTTTGTGTTTCTTTATGTGGTGACTAACCTTGAGAAGTACATTCTAGTATTGGCCTTATGTTGGATATAAACAGCTTACGAGAAATATCCTTATCCATGTACTTGAAAGTTATTTTGATACTTGCCAGCAGACAATTTGTCTCCTTAACTATTCTCCTAATGTGGGACTATGGCAACAAGTTAAGAATGAAGTCAACTCCCAAGTCTGGCCCACACAGAATCATGAAGCTTATTTCCTGCTAAATTATAATCATGCTGATGCCTTTTTTCACTTTGTCCTATCACTATTACTTTACATGTGCTCAGGTTAAATTTTATCAACCATGTATTAGACCACCTTCAGAGTCTGTTTACATCTTTAAAATTGATACAATCCTCCTGACTTTTGCATTATCTATAAATGCACTCGGGGAGGAGTCAATCCCAATGGGTAAATTATTCACATATATCAAGAAGACTAATGGTCCCAGAACAGAACCCTGTGGCACCCTGCTAGTCACCTCAACCCATTTGGAAAAGGCTCATCTAATATGCATCCTTTGTTTTCTTCCAATGAGATTAATCTTTTCATCTAAAGAGTTTCCCTCTTATTCCTATCTGGTGTTCAGCTATTTAATCAATCTCTCATGGAACACAGTATCAAATGCTTTCTGGCAGTCCAGATACAAACAAGAAACCCAGTCTTCCCTTTTTTGAAGACTAGAACTATAAGAGCCTTGTTACACATGACCTTTACCTAAAACCATAGTCTCTTACTAAGGTAATTTCTCCTTTGTAGAAAGTAATTCATTTGCTATTAAATAATCTTTTCCAGAACCTTACACACCACACTCACTAGTTCAGCACATGTTCCCCCTCTCCTTTCATGTAGATAGGAATGACTTTACCATTTTCCATTCCTTTGGCCTCTTTCCAGTGACATCATGAATAATATTTAGTGTATCTGCACAAATGTTCAGCAGAACCATGAACCTTGTATGGGCTAAAACCTTTAAATATTATGTAATTATGTTCCCTAAATATCTCTATTTCCATAAATTCCTTATTTCAACTTGGTGTTGGGGCTATATAGTATCTTCCTTTGTGAAAACACTTTTAAACTCATGATTCATTTCCTCATATACCCTTTCATTATCCACTACAATTCTTCCCTCTGATTAACTGCTCTTTAAAGCTGACTTCTGATGAATTTATGGCAAAGTTTTGGATTTTTTCCTTACTTGTTCACAGTATTCTTTTCAAAGTTTCTTTGTTCCTCCTTTTCTAACCCGCTATGCTCATTCATCATCCTCTTATACCTTGCATGTGCTGGATGGCAGGAATGCCATCTATGTATATCTTGGCCACTGCACATCTTGCGGCTCCTTTGCCTTCAAACATCTATTATTAAACCATTCTTTCCTTTCTCATCATTTCCTCTATATTTGAGGCTTTGGGTACCCATGTTCCTAATCCATCATTGTAAATTTCACAAAACCTTTCACCACAATACCCTGGTTCCTGACTACTGAACTCTATTTTTCTATCTCTGTTACCACAGAAATTGTTAAGGTTTATGTAATTTGCACAATTATATCTTCTCTTCAATCCTGTCTCACCTCTGCTCTTTTAACATGCTCATTTACCACATAGTCAAACTTGAGCATTACATGATCACTATTTTCACTATGCATCATGTATGATGGTCTTAGTATCAGTGTTACCAGACTCCACCTGCTCGAGGTCACATGGCGAGTGAAAAGTTTCCTTTGGCAAAGATGTATCATTGGGAGTACAATCTTGTCTGAGAATTTCTCACACCAAAGGTCTCCATGATTCCTTTCACCATGAGAGTCCAAATTCCTCCAAACTATTTCTTTATAAATGAAATCCTTCATTATCAGTGCTTTAAACATTAGTGAGAAATGCATGTTATATTGCTTCATGTACCATGTTATTATATATTTGTTCTCAAATGTTAAAATTCTTTAGAGGATTAAATAAAAACACCTCTGTGCATTTCTTTCCTACAGTTACTCTTCACATTATCTATTGCCTGAATGGGCCATCTTCCACTACTTCCATAAGCTTATGGCTATCTCTTATCAAGAGGGCCAATCCTTCCTCTCCTCTACCTTCTTTTTCCCTCATTATATCATGTAACCATATGGGCAGAACAGGCGATATCTTATCCCTTTAATATACTGTCTCTCCATGATCACAACAATATTTGGTGCACTTTTTCTTACATGATCCTTGAATTCTAGCTCTTTTCCATTAGCTGCTAATCGATGAACATTTGTATACATTCTTTTCAGTCCAACATTACCATCTCCTAACACTCTTTACCCTTGCAGTGCTGGCAGGGTTGCTCTACCCTTTTGCCTTACTTATGTATCCATTTTTTTGCTTTCTGATTGTAAACTGCATTTCTTCCTTTGTTCTTTTGATCTATCATATTTGATGAATGCCTAAATGAATACCACCTTGTTTTTAACTTTCTTAGCTTGCATAAGCACTGCATGGCTAAATGACTCCAAATTAAATATAACCATAACTGGTTGTCCCCTATGTCTTGATTATAATTATCAATTCTTCTCCAACACTGAAAAAGGGGCCATTCCATATAAAAATCACCCACAGGGTCCCAGGTCACCCTCTCAGATTCCCCTGAAAAAGTCACAGGTGCTCCTATACCAAACTTATGGAGAAATCACTAATATTAGGTCTGTATCCCTAATAGTTTTGAAACTACACCCCTTTGAAATTTTATGTGATTTTATGGTTTTGCCGAACGAGCCTTTCCAACTTCCGACATTCATAGTTCCTTTGATATGGCATGTGCAGCTTTGAAACTTAGTGACTAGGGCTACTTTGTCTGTAGAATTAAAAAATTTAATCAGATCAGGTGTCTCTTATATGCTTTTCCTCTTACAAGCCTTAGAAAATGGCCAAAAAAGCAAAACATAATAAAGCAATACCTCCTTTGAGAGCTTCTCACATAAACAGTAAACTAGATAAAGCACTCAGAGTTTTTTCCCATCACTATGACATATTAGGCCACATGTATGTAGTAACCATACATATTACTGTTATAGGAGTGTCAGAATAATTTTTTGAAATGTGCTTGATTTTCAAATTTTTTCAAAATTGCCGAATTTCATGTCCTCATTTGACCATGTGGGCAGTTAACCATCATTTTCATGTTTACCATGTATTCTTACATATCTGAAGATGATCAGACAAAAATTTGGTGTTCTTGCTGAGCTTCCTTCTGGAGCTGTAATTTTTTAAAAGAATGAGCTGTTATACTCTTGTTGCTGTACAAATTCAACCAAAACACAAATATTACATAGTTCACATTTTCAGAATTGCCACATAGACTTATTTCAATAAGAGGAACATGCTACCCCTTCATAAATTAATTCAAAATAATGAAAATAAACAATCTTTTTTTTTCAAGTTTGGCAATTTCATCGATTGTCAAAAACATGTCAAAGCATTATCACCAGTAATGGATAAATAATCACAGCAAGAACTTTTTCTTTTCAGGACATAGACAATCATTGTACATAGCATTCAGATCCACAGTGACAGTGGTCAATACTTTCATGGTGACAAGTCAGCATTTCACCAACAGCTTTTAAGATTACAATGTTACAAATTTTTTAAGAACTTTGAGACATCATTATCACAAATAACATAATAACTTGCATGACATAAATTGTGAAAACATGCTTAACTGGACATGGCAATACTCAAAAATATTATTAATCTTGCACAAATTTTGGGAAGAGAGTGTGAATTTTGTTTAGGTCACTGGAACTGTGTAGTTGCGAGCACTACTACCTTGAGCACTAGTTGCGCCGATGACACAGTAATACACATAGTTACTCCATACACATGGCCTGATATGTCATAAATGACAGGAAAAAATGCTAGAGTGCTTTATCCAGCATACTGTTTGAGTGAGCTCTCAAAGGGGGAGTAGTTTTGTTACATTTTGAATTTTTGGCCATTTTCTGAGCCTTGTAGGAGGAAAAGTATATAAGAGACACCTGCTCTAATTACATTTTTGAATTTTACAGAAAAAATTAGTCCTAGTCAAAAAGATTCAAAGCTGTGCATTCCACATCAAAGGAGCTATGAATGTTATTAGTTGGCCTGAAAGGCTTGTTCAGCCAAATGCATAAAATTACTTAAAATTTCAAAGGAATGTAGTTTCAAATCTATTAGAGATACAGACCTAATATTTGGGATTTCTCCATAAGTTTGGTAAAGGAGCACCTGTGAATTTTTCAGGGGAATCTCAGAAGGTGACCTGGGAATTTTTTCTCAAACTAGGTGATTTGATACGGAATGACTTAAAGCTATGCCAATTTTGAAGCTTCCAGTAATCTCTTACTAAGCATTCCTCTTTTCTCTCCTCTTTATTCTCCATCTGCTGTATGATCTTCCTGGCAAAAAAATAATCACTAATTTATATGTGTATCTCCTTTTTTATGAATCTTTCTAATTTTGGTGCCATCCACTGATCAGCTAGATCCTTCAGTGCTCAATTGTCAGCTCATTTGTTTATGAACATCTGTAAAATCTTCCATTGTTTGAAAAACAAGCTCTGGTCCTATATTTACCATGCACTTTTCTAAACGTTTCCATCTCTAACAGTGCATAATTTTCATTTACAACTTTACTTGATTTCCTATTTAGTTCTGTTTGTATACCCTGCAGGTCTATTTTCCACTACATCATTCTTAAAGTTCTGCATCTGTTGATCAGCTATTTGGATTGCTCCTTCTGCATCTTCCTGCCCACTATTTTCAATTGATTCTTATGCACTTTCCTGTCCACTTTTTACTATTTTCAATACATTCTGTGAGACAGAGTAATTCGCTTTGGCAGAACAGCCTCTGGGATATATGGAAAAGACCGATTTGACATTATTTACTTTTTAATGACTTTCCCTCCTTTCCTCGTCATCCACGGATAGGTCTTTCTGGTCTTTAGCTAAGGTCATCTCGAACAACTTGTGTCGCTCTACCTTTCCCTCACTTTTCCGTCCTGACAGTACTACAGCTGTCTCTCTCATTGACAAAGCAACTCTCTTTGGTTCCTGTTTCCCCTTTAACTCCACCCTGGATGACTAACATTCCCTCACCCACTGATGCTCCTCTTACTAATCCTATGTCTCTTCCTGTAATCTCTTTTCAGACTGTCCAAAAAGCACTTCTTTCTCTGGACACAAGCATCCATCCCTGTGTACTGAAAGAGTGTGCCTCTGAACTTGCACCTGTGCTTGCTCGCCTGTTCCGTTTCTGTTTAAGAACCAAAACTTTTCCTTCTCCATGGAAATATGCTTTGTTACATCCCATCCCTAAGAAGGGTGACCATTCTGACCCCTCTATTGTCCTGTTGCTTTGACATCCACCATTTCCAAAGTCTTTGAATCTCCCCTCAACTCCCATATCCTTAAACACCTTGAAAACCACAGTCTTCTCTCTGATCATCAGTATGGTTTCCATTAGGAGAGATCCACTGGTGGCATTCTTTCATGCCTTACTAATGTCTGGTCATCATCCCTGAAAGAATTTGGGGAATCATATGTAGTTGCCCTTGACATATCTAAGGCTTTTGACAGGGTGTGGCATTGAGGTCTCATCTCTAAGCTCCCCTCTTTTGGATTCCCTCCCTCACTTTGCTCCTTCATATCTAGCTTTTTCTCTGGCTGCTCTATCTCTGTGGTTGTTGATGGAACAGCCTTCCCCCTTTTCTCCATCAACAGCGGTGTCCCTCAAAGGGTCTGTCTTGTTCCCTAAGCTTTTTCTCCTTTTTTTCAACCCTTTTCCTTTCCTCCACAAATAATCCAATGCACTCATAGCTAACGACTCAACACTGTATTCATCCACATCCTTTACTTCTCCTCCCTCTTTTCTCATCTGCATTTTGCCTTGACACAGCTTCCACAATAAACTCAGACTTGGAGGGGATATCTCAGTGGGGTACACAAAATCTTGTCAAGTTTAATGCCTTCAAGACCCAATTTCTACCCGTCTCTCTATCAAAAACTCCTCACAACTCTCTTCTCTCCTTTGACGGTTCTGTAATTCCACCTCTTGTTTAGATGTCTAAACTTCTTCTCTTCTGAACAGTTGCTCCATTTATACAAAGGATTGATTCGTCTGTGTATGGAGTTCTGCTCTTACATTTGGGGTGGTTCTAGCTCTGTTTCCTTACTTGACAGTCGAAAGTGGTCCGACTTATAAAATGTCCCAGGCTAACTTCCAAACTTGGCCCCCTTGCCCTATGCTGCAGTGTAGATTCACTCTCCCTCTTCTATAGGTATTACTTTGGTTTTTGCTCCTGAGAGCTGGCTGCTTGTGTGCGTCCACCACAAGCTAGACCACGCAATACTCAGCAAGCTGCTGCGTCACATGATTATTGTGTGGCCATCAGCAACTCAAGAGTGGGCCCTTTTGATACCTGCTTCTTTCCGTACACGTCAAAGTTTTGGAACTCTCTACCTTCCCATGTCTTTCCCAATAACTATGGCCTTGCACATTTCAAAAGACAGGTCTTTCACTTTCAAAAACTTGTAAATACTCTCCCTTGTTTTTTCCTTTTCCATTGCATAATTCCCTATATTTCAATTAAGGTGTAGCCTCAATGTGGACTTTTGTCCGTGCTTGGAGCATTCAACATTGAAAAAAAATGACGTGCCTTCTGAATTCCATGAACCTTGATCACACTCACTGACTACATTTTTCAGATCCTCATGGTCCTCTTTCATCTCATGACACTCTTCATTATCTTTAATTTGATTTCTCATTTACTGCATTTACATCTAAAATTGTGTTATCTGATCAAATCATCTTGTTGCACAATTCTTAGTTCTCAAGCACACAAATACATATCTTATTACAACTGAAAACTTTCAAGAACCACACCTACACTTATATAATGACAAAGTCTAGTTCATTTAATTAGCTAAACTTAATTATTTGCAATTCTTATCAAAAGCTGTAAAGTTAAAAAAAAAGGGGGGGGGCATATAGCTGAACTGTTATCTGATATCCAGCCCATCACTAAATACATTAGTGTATTCCCTTAGAGTAAGAATATCCAGAGTGTATCCCTTAACATCAAAGTGCCCTTGATATGAAGGTATCCCTTAACATAAGTTTATCCCCTGATATGTGTGTATCCCTGAACATGAGAGTATCTTGCACTTCATGACATGAGGATATCCTCTGACGTGAGTGTAATCCTTGATATGAGGATATCTCCTGAATGTATCTTGGCATGAGTGTACCCCCTTGATATGAGTGTGTCCTTTAGTATGAATGTATTCCTTGTTATGAGGATATCCTGAATATATCTCAGCTTGAGTATATCCCTTGATACGAGTGTGCTTTGGCATGAGTGTAACCCTTGAAACGAGTGCATCTCTTTACACGAGAGTATCCTAAAATGAGTAAATGAAGTTGCAGAAGAGGAAAACTAGAGTTACTATCCCTCAGGTAAGTCCCACATAATACAGCCAAAAGGCTTGCTCTTCAACTTTCGGACCACTTATGGTACAAGTGATCATCATTATCGATCCATGGCCACACTACAGGCCGAATACCTAACTTGAGTGTTGCCACTGTCACGATTGGTTACTAAAATACCTAAGGGGAAAGCTAAGACAGCAAAGGTGATCCAAGAATTTAAAATTACTTAATTCTAGGCTGTTTATTACTGTAGAAAGAAGAGAGGCACTACCGACACCCAACACTGGTGCCACGTTGTCTGTAGAACTGAGCATCTCATGACAACCTGGAGCAGAAGGTAGCGACGGTAAATAACCATAACAGCAGGCTGCAACCACCACCCACACAAGTAAGAACGTAAAACATCTTAGTAAGGAAGGTTATGAAGTAAGAATGGAACTTCAAAAGGCAGGATGGAAATTTGCACATCATTAGCATAAAATGTGTGTGCGAAAATTACAGTTAGTATGGTGAGTAAATTGGAGGACTATAGTATTCGGTGAGTAGACTTGTCCCGGTGCTAGTTTAGTTGGTGAGGTGTTGATGGCAGCAATTGTGGTCATACCGTTACATTATGAGTGCCTCCCGGTAGATGGGTCGCTCCGTTGTCACCGTACTCTTCGGGTAAAGGTTAGACGTGACGGCAGAGCTAGAGCGTGGGCGGTGAGCCGCGATGTCCAGGCTGACACCGATACTGGCTTTTAACAATGCCGCACCCGCGCACGGTACACACTGGCCTTCCTGTTCTCTCCGCATCATCAGGTGCGCCGAAGACGATCGTCGACGGTTGCGGGCAGTAGGTGCGTATGACTTGCGAGAGCGCATGAAGGCCAAGTTGGCCGGGCCTGCGGAATCCACTTTGCTGTGGTGGTCCGCATGTGGACTGGTAATGGCCCTGTGGAAGGCGTGGTGCGTGGGGCTGGAGTCCGGGCTAGTGTGGAGAGCCTGGAAGAGAGCAAGCTAAACTACCCTACTAGCTCAACGGCACCACTACAGCTTTACAACTACATCTATATTATCTACCAGGCAGACCTACTGCTGCCAAACAAGAATATAAAATGGCATAACATTCTGGTATTCAAGACTAAGCTAGTTTACAGTTGTATTACATTAAGTAGATGCCGGCTGGAGTCTCCTCCCTACACGAGTCAAGGGGTGGAGGTTAAGACAATACATTTTCAGCCGACACAGCCAGTAATCCTTAACAATATATTTTATAAAAAGGAGTTATAAACATTATAAACTTTACAACATTAGTAATCTTACCTTGCGTAAGTCACTAATGAAACTCACTAGTTAAACATGGAGCAAACTTATAATTAAAGCTCACTAGAAAGGACACAACTACTTTGATTTTTTTAAATCCTTAGTATATTACTGAACTTATTAGGTTTAACACATAGGAAAATGTAAAGATGCTGTTTGATATTTATACTGAAGACAAGAGTGATGATGAGACATTCATGAATACGATCCTGGAAGTATGAGAACTTAGAAAATGGCAAGGCGCCTCACCTAATAGCGTAGTGTGATATACACCGCGCTCCTCCCTCCTCGCACAATCACATCCACTGTCGTTCTCTCCTGCTTCATTCACTTATTAACCATGTATGTCCAGCCACAACCTAGAGGCCACCATGATAATGTTTAGGACAGTGTCTCTCCTTTAACTAGGAGTGATGGTGAGCAGACTTACTGTGTTACCAGTAAGTACCATAACACTTCCTGGCCCAGTGAAGGAAGAGTCAAACTGCTTGACCGAAGACAACAGCAACACAATTTCTGACTAAGATGGGTCAGTGTCACAGTTCTTAGCCCAAGGCAGGATAGCGTCACACTTCCTAGCAGGATATGTCAACATCATACTTCTTAGCCCAGCACAAGTCACTGTCACAGTTCTTGGCCCAAGACGTATAAGCGTCACAGTCCATGGCCCAAAGCAGAACAATATTGCACTCATTAGCTCACTGGAGGTCAACATTACAGTTCTTGGCCAAAGACAGTTCATACTCATAGTTCTTGCGCCATGACAGGCTAGAGTCCGAGTTCCTGCCTAAGGGAAGGTCAGCACCTCAGTTCCTAGGTCAAGGTAGGTCATCGCCACAGTTCCTGGGTCAGAACAGGTCAGCATCGCACTTTTAGAGTCAGGGGATGTCTTTGTCACAAATCCTGGGTCAGGGGAGGCATGCAACAGTTTCCTGGGTTGAGGGAGGTTAACGTCACAGTTCCTAGGTCAGGGAAGGTTAACGTTACACTTCCTAGGTCGAGGGAGGTCAGTCATACTCCTAGGGTCAGGGAAGATCAACATCATAGTTCTCGCGTCGCGAGAGGTCAGCGTCACAGTTCTTGACTCATGGGTGGTCGGCGTCCCAGTTCTTGGGTCTGGGGAGGTCAGCGTCAGTTCCTGGATCAGGGAAGCTCAGCATCATATTTCCTTGGTTAGGGAAGGTTAAAATCACGGTTCCTGGATCAGGGCAAATTAACGTCACACTTCCTGAGTCAGAGAAGGTCAACGCCACAGTTCATGGGTCAGGGTAGGTCAACGCCACAGTTTCCGAGTCAGAAAAGGTCAGCAGCACAGTTCCTTGGTTATGGGAGGTCAATGCCCTCGCCACATCAGTCGGTGCCTCATTACTCTGCCTACACGACACTCCAGTGTAATGTCTGGACACCCAAACGTATGTAGACGCTCTACATAAACCCTCTACACATAAAGACGTACACTCACACAAACCAGTACACAACTACAAACACTTAATGAAGGATTTTGCAAACACCATTAAGACAAATTTCCAAAAACCAACATTTTAGTTATCCATTATTCCAGTTTCAACACATCTGACAACACCAAGAAAATTCACATTTTTTGTCATCTCTAGGAATGGGCGCTAGTGCTCTCATCATGGTCAACCCCCAGCGACGGAGTCATTTGTTTTGTAAACGATAAGAGGCGCCTCGTTATTGGAAGAGAAACTGATGGAGTTGGACAGTAGGTACAGAGACCAAAAATCTATCTCTGGAAGTTAAGAACCATCGGCCGATCTTTGTGTTACCAACGATAAGTAGGAAAGTTGGGAGCCTGTCGGGTACACCCTGACATGGTGGCCTGTCCGGTGTTCCCCCTTGATACGGTCAGTGAAGGAAACAAGACATTAACACTTAATCAAGCAGCAAGACAAAGTATCACTAAGAGAGAGAGAGACAGGGAAGCACTACAGCCCTGCGGCAGAGATAAAGGAATTCCTGACGAGAAGTGATACAGGCTGAGGCCGTAACTGCTTCAGAAAACTGTTTAGAAGAAAGGCGGAACACTAGTGGTCCATGTGTGTGAATCGTTCTCCATGCAAGGATGGCTCGACCATTTATTAGAACTGGAGTTACTCTGATATCAAGAACAATACTGTAAATCTGAAAAAAACTAATTTTGGAAGCCCACTAGGCTAGTTTAGTGATGAGTAGCCAAGATTATCACCTTAATATGAATGTTGTCTACTGCCAGAGTCGAAATGTCAATAATAAAATCTTTCCAGAATATCGAGACAACAGATCTGGTGAAAATGTTATTGGCATCTGTGTCTCAGAGAGATAAGATAGAGCCAGGAAAGAGTGTTGCTGCTGGTCTTAAAAACATGGGAGTAAGCACAAGGCAGATCGGGTATCAGTCAGCACCCAAACAAGCCACCACGTCTACTACACACTACAGGGAGACTGGAGGGATAATTACGTAAAAAGGGATTTTATTCACCTGTCCTTGCGTTGGTAACGGTGATTGGAACAGCAGGAGACAGAGTGGCAACACTTATGATAGATACAATGAGTCTGGCAGGCGAGTTGGTGACTGGTTCTCCTTCATACTGTTTACAGTACTCACTCACCTGTGGATCGGGAAGGGCAAGTCTTGCTTATTTTACATTCACCTGGACCAGCTGCGAAAGAGCACCCAACAGTTAACACTACAGTACCTGTACGGTAGGAGGTGGCGTGGCCGTACATGCCCCTCACCTTGGAGGAAGAGCGTGAGAAGTGAGAGTCCCTGGAGGACTTGGAGGATAGTGTTGAGGTGGGACTGGTGGAGTGGTCTGTGTCCAGGCCCTCGTCCACATCAGACAGATTCTCTTGATCTCTCCCCGTCTTCTCTCCCATGCTCACCTAAGGAAGGGTACTTTCTAAAAACTTATATGTTGTGATCAGGTCAGCCATTACTTTTCTTTCCTCCATGGTGGGCAATTGTAAGGCATCTAGTAACTCACTGTAACTTGGGTATCTTAATTCTAGTACCATCTTTGGTGCCCTTCTCCGGACTCTATTAGCTCTTTGTGCTTAAGTGTGGTGGTCGAAAATTTGAAGTACAACACGGGGGTTGCCCATACCTTCCCTACAGTACAACACTGGGATGCCGCCCATACCTTCCCTACAGTACAACTCTGGGGTGTTGCCCATATCTTTCCGACACTACAACACTGGGGTGAGTACTATATCTCCCTTCACTATACTACTAAAAGACTGGGGTGTACAACACTATGTAATTGAGGTTAAAGGTGCCCATAGGTGTACCTTTCTCCACCGCCCCAGAGTACACTAAGAGTTAAAAGTCACTTTAGCGAGGCCGCATCATCGTCAGTTGAGGAAAGAGAACACACTCGTCACAGACTTTCCCGCTTCAAAGAAGTCCTGCCTGTGATTACTATTTGTGTTACAGGGAGTTTTTCACTCGTGTTGCACCCTCTGTGTGTGTGTGTGTATATATAACTGCTTCTTTCCCAAGCCGTTGAAGCTCTGGAACTCTCTACCTTCTCATGTCTTTCCCAATAACTATGACCTGGCTCATTTCAAGAGACATGTTTTTCACTCTCAAAAATTTGTAAATACTTTCCATGTCTGTTTTTCCCCCTTTCTCAACTCTATCTATATTTCAGTTAGGGCCCGGCCTTGATGTGGACTTTTGTCTGTGACTGGAGCCTTCAACATAAAAAAAATCTTTACTCCTATGTACTTTTGCACGCAGACACACACATCCTAGCCTATGCCAGGTACTCATTTTATCGATTAGCCCCTGGAAGAGGATGAACAGCTGGGTGGACTGTGGACCGGTTGCTTCATCCAGGATTCGAACCTATGTGAGTATAATCCTACGCGGCCCGTGCATGCGTCCTAACACCTTGACACCACGGAGGTCCGTGGTCCCTATTACTGATTGTAGCGTAGCCTTAGAGCTGCAGGAGCCCGAGGGAAAAAGGTCCTGGAGTAATTATAAAGGAAATAAGGCAACCATGTTCTTAGTGCTCCCTTATAAATTACACAGCCTTTGACCACAAACCTCCGGTTCCTGGCCACTGACCTGCGCTACTGTTAAGCGCTGTATAGTAAGCACCATTAGATACGTTCCCCGACTCAGGTTTCATCACTTCTCTTTCTTATCTTATTTGCCTCTTGATGAAGTTACATCATTACAAGTTGGTGTATCGTATATGATATTCTCAAGATTCGTGCTAGTATGTGTCAAGATAAGATCCAGTAACACATATATCAATTCTTTTCATTCTAATGTGCACAATGACATGCTTTATGTCACCACGGGAATCCACATTCCCCGAGTCCATCTCTCATTCTTAATAATTTAAAATCTCTGAGAAGTGCGTATGTAATGTCCTTATGTTTCTTTATTATTAATGCATATTAGCTCTGATTCATTAGAATTACTTAAACAATTATCTATCAACACCACTATGCACTTTTCTCCTATAGTTACTCTTCCCATAAGTATTACTGGAATGGTCATCTGCCAGTATTTCCTGAAACAAAGTTGTCTTTTATTGAGAGAACCAATCATCTTCCTCCTCTGTGAAGCTTCTCTCTCTCTCTCTCTCTCTCTCTCTATCTCTCTCTCTCTCTCCTTGCTATCAATAGATCCCTCTACACAAAACAGGTGACCTCTCTCTCTCTCTCTAATGTGTGTGTGTGTTTGTGCGTGTCCCTGAGTACACCCTCAGCCTCATACCTGTTCATCATCGTTGTATTCCTGGCCGTCGTCCTCATCGTCCTCCTCTTCCTCGGTGAAGGAGGCGAGGGATGCGGGGGACGCGGACCTGAGGGGGCGTGTAGGGACCCTCTTAAGGGCAGAGATAGATTCGTGCAGCGCCAGCAGCTGACGGAAGAGGGCGTTGTCCTGGCTCATCAGCGACGCCTGATGGAAGAGAAAGACGTTAGTCTGAGATTAATACCCGAGCCGTGAGGCACCGGTCCAAAGTGGCTCTTGGTGCTGACACGTAGGAGGGGTGGGGGGGGGGGATTCAGCTGTGAGCCATCTGCCTGTGGCTCTTGGTGCTAACATACAGGAAGTGTGTGTGTGTGTGTGTGTGTGTGTGTGTTGGGGGGGGTACCTGAGCTGTGAGGTACAGGGCCACAGTGGGCCTTGATACTGACACTAAGGGAACTGCCTGGTGTGTGTGGTCATGTGAATAATCTGGCCCCTAACGCATCAACACCATCAGTACACAAAATATATCACTAGTATGATGATAACCATTCACACACGTACCACATGCACACACACACAACCTTACATCGATATGTATACCTTTCACACACACACACACACACACACACACACACACACGTACCACACATGCAACCTTACATATACATGTATACCCTTCACAAACACACACATACCACTTACGGTTAGCGAGTAGCGCTCACTGCCCATCTTTTTAAAGTCACAACAGTGTTGTCCTGTGCAGCCACAAAGTTTCCATGGTTGTGTATCTTAAGATGATACGATATCTTCAGCAGCCACAATTCATATGATATCTTGAGAAGATTTGGCAGCCACTTTACTGCTGTATAACAAGTTATTACTTTACTTTCCACACATCATTTTTCTTTCTCTCTCCTACCACTTGTATTATCATATGTCTTCCTCTTAATCAATATAGAGTTACAGTTATTTAAATCTTTCGTAACATTTCAAGTCTAATAGTAGTTCAAGAGAACCAGGAAATGTAGAAATTAATCATTACTCCTTAGGGGTCTGTGGCTCTGATTCTTAAGAGCAAGAAGGTTTAAAGAAGCAGAAAAAAGAGGAGAGAAAGAGAATTCCAAAGCTTAGCTGTTTAAGGAAAGGATGTATCAAAACAATCAATCCTCGAGTGACCGGTCGTCACATACAAACTGTGGTAAGCGGCAGCTAGACGCTTACCGTGGGTCCAAGCCTAAACAGGACACATACAGAAAACTCTCTAAAGTAGTGGCCAAAATATTACCTGCAGAACATAGAGAGCTGCCAGCAACATGGTGGTAGTAGGCTGTTGACAACAGCCGCCCAGGGTGGTACTACCGTCCTGACTGAGGAGCGTTAAAGTGGTGCCCGAA
>JAYMFT010045977.1:0-15424 GCA_038088735.1 Panulirus argus | reverse complement strand
CCCATCATACTGCATACTCGCCCCTCTCTCTAACACTCTTGCATTTACCTCCCTAACCACCCCATCCATAAACAAATAATATATATATATATATTATTCAACTTTATTGCCATTCATGGATGCTAAAAATTATGAGGTAATAGTTTGTCAATTCTCTATTCTTGGAAATAACCTGTATTGAGTACAAAGTTTACAGTGATATCAGTGAAATGGTAATGTACAATATCGTTTGTCATAGAGTGCCTAAGTGATGTACTAATAATCAAACAGTGGAGGTGCCTAAGTGATGTACTAATAATCAAACAGTGGAGGTATACCTACAAAGACACCAAATCCAAGATTACACATGACCCAGAGCTCAAAATGCAGATAAAAGAGTTGACTAATGTCATATCTTGAGTGACCATCAAGCCTAGACCCAAAAGCACTTGAAGAGGGTAAAGCCAAGTCCTCCATTCCATGAAATATGAAGTATTATATAGACTGCATATGAATACACAAACATCAGGAAAGTTGTGTTATCTAGAATCTGCTGGACTTTGGCAGTAGCTGGTCATAAAAGCATTACCCCATGAGGTTTTGCCTGGAAAAATTTTTGACATTGCATTGATGTTCTGCAGTATTGTATTTCTGTATATATCTAAAATGAAAAATTCTAAATAACAGTAAACATAAAAAAAATCAATTAGCACAGGACCTTAAGATTATTTTCATTTGAACCAATCACACAGCATGGTGTTTAGCCATTCTAATTTAGGTATGGTTGGTCTTTTGTTTAGCAACATCTTTTTCAGATTCTGATTCAGTAAAATATTTGAAAAGTTGTTCTTTATGAGCCTTAATATCATGGACAATTGACAAACTAGTATCATATTTTCTCATAAAATCATATTTCCCATCACTTTTCTGAATCCCTTTACAAACATCTATTTTCTAATACAGTTTCAGTACTTGCTTATATTTCACTCCTTTGATAAAAGTCTTTCTATTAATACTAAGCTGGAATTGGACCCCTTTTTAAGGCTCCTGCAGCTTCAAGGCTGAATTATATCCAGTACCAGGGAAACAATGGACTCCTTTAAAGTGAAGAGCTCCTTAACAAGATTGTAATACTTTTCATCCACTGAAGATGATACAAGCTCACCTAACATGGCTTTTTACCTGCAGTGGAACCAAATGCAGGTGGAGTCTGATAAATAAATATACACATAACCTATATATGTACACATACATATTTTTTTTCATACTTGATCACCATTTCCCACGTAGCAATGTAGCACCAGGAAACAGACAAAGAAAGACACATCCACTCACATACACATATATATACATATATGCACATTATCATTATTATTAATCCCTGGGGACAGGAGAGAAAGAATACTTCCCGAGTATTCCCTGTGCGTCCTAAAAGGCGACTAAATGGGGAGGGAGCAGGAGGCTGGAAATCCTCCCCTCCAGTTTCTGCTTTTCCAAAAAAGGAACAGAGAAGGGGCCAAGTGAGGATTTTCCCTCTAAGGCTCAGTCCTCTGTTCTTAAAGCTACCTTGCTAATGCGGGAAAAGGCAAATATGGATGAAAAAAATTATTATTATTATTGTTAGTAGTAGTAGTATTATCATTATTATTTTAACTACCTACGACCAATTTTATGAAAGAGCCCTAGTATTATCAGGGACCTTCTAAAGCCTCTTGCTACCCAAGGCTGCACTAATTCTAGTTGCAGGGAAATCTAGAATCCTTTGGAGTGAGCTTTTATGAAACTGTACTCCCAGTGATACAGCTCCACCAAAGGTGATTTTTCACTCACAGTGTAGCTTTGAGCTGGCAGAATCCAGTAACACCCATGTACTGAGATAATGAGTGCTTGACAAAGAGAATATATGTATCAAGTGGAGGAGACAAGGAGAAGGGGAGACTAAACTGGAGATGGAAGGATGGAGAGAAAAAGATTTTGAGAGATTGGGGCCTGAACATGCAGGAGGGTGAAAGGCATGCATGGAATAAGAGTAAATCAGATTGATGTGGTATATGGAGGTCGAAGTGCTGTTAATGGACTGAACCAGGGAATGTGAAGTGGCTGAGGGAAATCATGGAAATTTCTGTGGGGCTTGGTTGTGATATGGGATTGCAGTTTCGGTGCATTACATATGATAGCTAGAGAACGGATGTGAGCGAATGTAGCCTTTCCTAGTCTATTCCTGATACTACCTCGTAAATTCAGGAAACGGAGATCAAGTTTGAAAAAATATATATACAGAGAGAGAGAGAGAGAGAGAGCAGAAGCTCAATAGAAAGGGTCACTAGGGCAGGATGGTAAAGGTAAATGGTGTGTGTGTGTGTGTGTATATATATGTGAAAAGGGAGCTGTGGTTTCTGTGCATTACACATGACAGGTAGAGACTGAATGTGAGCGAATGTGGCCGTTTTGTCTGTCTCATGGCGCTACCTCGTTGGCTTGGGGGGTGGCGATGCTAATTCCCGTGGGGCGGGGTGGCATCAGGAGTGGATGGGGGCGAGCAAGTGTGAGTATGTACATGTGTATATGCATGTGTATGTGTATGTATGTATATATGAATATGTTGGTATGTATATATATATGTACTGTGCATATATGTGCATTTATTTATATATGTGTGTATGTGGGTGGATGGGTCTTTCTTCGTCTGTTTTCTGGCGCTACCTCGCTGATGCGGGAAACATCGATCAAGTATGATTAATATATATATATATGTATAATATTTTATTAGTGGACATGGAAGTGGAAGTGAGTCACAGAAGAATGTGTGGAAAGAGTGATTATTATCTGTGAGGGCAAAAACTGTTATGTTTGAAGGCATAGTAGACCCAACATTATTATTTAACTATCTCCATCTCTGATGCCCATTCCAACTGGAATTCCCTCAAAGGGGTGGCCATGGCATCAGAGTCTCCATAACTATAGAACTCCAGAGTCGCTTCTTAGCCTTTAGTGCCTCAGCAGGCCACTGGCAGAGGGCAAGTCTAGCACAGTGCTTGCAGAGGCTCCTATCTAATGTTCCTTATAACTTCTATCTAATGTTTCTACCTAATAATCATGCCTAAATGTTCCTACCTACTACTTCTATCTACTGCTCCTACCATTTTGCCGAAAGGCAGGACTAGCGCATAGTGCTCACCTCAGGAAAATTGATTACGAAGAATAAGCTGCATGAGTTAAGTGCTGTCAAGTGTTACATATGACAAGGAGTGATCGTATGTTTGTGGACAGAATGCCTGTAGTCCACATGTTAGTAAGTTAGAAAGAAAAGACAGCTACCTGGGTCACAGGAGTGCAATGTGACAACCACTAAAGTGCTGGATCACTAAGCAGTTGTTACTAACCCTCCTCAGGCAGGTAGTACTGGTAATATACCTCCCTCGTCATCAGGCGCCTACCAAGGCATTGGTTACAGATAAGACTGTGTGGAGGAGGGTGGTGTGTTAGAAATGAAATGTTTGAGGACAATATGTGTTATGAGGCGGTTTGATCGAGTAAGTACTGAAAGAGTAAGAGAGGTGTAGCAATAAAAAAGTGTTGAGAAAACTAAAAAGGGCGTGCTGAAATTATTTTGGACATATAGAGAGAATAAGTGAGGAAAGGCTGACAAAGAGGATACATGTGCCAGAAGTGGAGAGAACAAGGAGGAGGTTGTGCTTGAGGACTGGGTGAAAGCTATTATTGTTTCTTTATTCAAAGGAAAATGTGCTAAGGATGTATTTAGCAATTATCTGGGAACAGGTCTGTTAAGGAAACCAGAAAAAGTGTAGAGTATTGATTGAGTGATGAAAGTGACTGAATGTAGAATAAGGATGTGTGGATCAGATTTTTGCCACAAGAGCAACTGTGGAAAAGTATCTACCAAAAGGTAAGAAGCTGTATGCAGTTTTTATGGATCTGGAGAAAGCTTATGACAGTCAAGTGGAATGCCTCAAGGGATGTGTTAAGGGTTTATGGGGTAGGGGGAAAAACTTGGATGGTGTACAAGCCTTTTTATGAAGGAACAAATGGATGTGTAAGAGTGGATGGAGAGTTGAGAGTTTTGGTATACATTTGGGTGTGAGGCAGGACTGTGCAATCTCATTTTGGCTTTATAGCATACACATGGATGGAGTGATAAGAGAGATGAAAGCAAAACTAGAAAAATGGGGTGCAGAGGTGGAGTGTTGTGGTGAGGTATGGTTGCAAGTGACAAGCCTGTTTGTGGATGATACTGTGCTGTTTGCTGAAAGTGAGGAGTTGCAGGTTATGCTTTTTTTTATGATGCACATAAGCTTAGGTGATTGAAGGTAAATGGGAGTAAAAGTAGAGTAATTGTGTTTGAAAGGAAATGGAGTAAAAGGATATATCTTCCAAAGCCGTAAAGAAAGAGAAAAAAGTATACTAGACAGCATCATATTTATAGGGGAGAAAGACTGGAAGAGGTGACAATTTGTTTGGTTGCTATCTTGGGTGAGTTTGATGATGTGGAAGGAGAGGTAAAGGAGAGAGAAGTAAAAGGTAGAAGAGTCGTTGGATACCTTAATAAAATAATGAAAGGTTAATATGTAAGTATTGAAGTGAAGAAAGGATTAGGGGACAGCATAGCCCTCCTTACCCTGGCTATGCAGCCATAACATAGACAAAGAATGAGTCACAGAGGTCAAGAATCCAGACTGTGGAAATGAGCTATTTGAGAGGAGCATGTGGTATGACTTGATGGAATAGAGAAGGAAATTAGGGTGTATATGAGAGATTTGGTATGGCAGGGAATGCTAAGAAAAATGAATTGTAGGGTGAGTGAACTTAATAATTTGAGGTGGTCTGGGCATGCAGAAAGAATGCAAGAAGGTATATACCACATACCGACTTTATGATACACGTTTCTCCCATTACCATGATGTGATCTACCTTAAGCTAAAACTATGTTACTCTAGGGGTCTTCTTCTTTTCAGAATAAAGATCCCTGTGCTTATCATAATGATTAAAATGCCTTACCTAGCCCTGCAATCAAACTCTGATTTCTTGGTTTAAGACTGTAATCCTTTCAAAACATTTACATTTTTTAAGCAGTAAAAATATGTGCACAGGTTTATAAATATATCATATTTTATTACCTTTATTAAAATTAAATTTTAATATAAAAGTAAATAACTGTCACTAGTTTACGGGACATCTTACTACCTTGCTACCTTAGATAAACATTTTAGACACTCTCTACAATATTCAAGCAATACAGAAGAGCTGTATCATCAACAGTTGTATATCATTCTCCCTTTTGTTAAGTAATTATGATAACCTCCTTCAGTATTGCATATATGTTATACATTAAAGTGAAATAACTGATTTTTTTAACAAGTTGAAAACTTACGATATAAAAACTTTTTTATACATATTTACAACCAGTATTTTCAAATGAAGATATTGCATACATATTTACACCACATACTTTCAAAAGATATTTTAAGGATACAACTAATGCTCAACAACATACAACTTGATTTATACAAAAAACTCTTGGCTTATTATAAAACATCAACCCATTTATATAATTTTAAAGATTTATCTGTTAACAAAGCCAAGTAAGCATTCTGGTTACTTTTCACTGGAATTATGTCTAGTATGGTATCTGTACACTTGAGCTGCTGTATACAAGTTGCAGACGACAAGTCCCATACACATGTATTCTGGGTGGACTCATCACTGGCACATACCAAAACATTTCCCTCCTGGAATGGATTAACAAAAATACACGATCGGGAAAGCACCTTCTGCGTAGTCCCTCCTCGAAAGGTGTGGATTGCATTTGCTGTGATAACATGATTTAGTGCTGCAGAATCAGTGCTAATGTTAACCCTCTGAAGTTCACACACTAAATGTCTTGCATGAGGATGTTTTTGACTGGGGCGACATGAAACTAAAATATGCCGAGTGGATTTCTCAAAAGATACTGATGTAAATGGACCCTCAATTGGCAATGGATGATCCTGCACTCTGTCTTCATTCACCTCGATAAAGGAGCATGACTGTAGTCTTGCTACAATCAAACCTCCATTGCTAAAGTCAGCCTGAGCATGAAATGGGACATAACACATGGATACCACAGGTCCACACCCAGATACTTTTATTGTCCTAATAGGGCCTGTTGTGATGCGTGTGTCATACTGTGCCACATTGCCTGTTGCAGTACCAACAAAAAATTGATTAGCTTCATTAGCATTCCAGCAACAACTCCACAAAGGAGCTTCAGCTGTGAATGATCCTACAGGAGAGTTACTACATATATTTGTTAATTTTACCATCTTATCCACAGCCACTGAAAGAAGCAGGTCATTTTTGGCTGGATTAAAGGACAAATCCCTGATCTGCTTTTGATGAATGGGTACATACATCTTATAATTCAAGTCTAACAAATTCAATTTCTTAATACCATATCCAGGAAACATTGCCTCCTGACTTGGCATGGATATCACCATCATGTTGAGCCATTCATTGTATGCCATAACTCTACACCCACCATCCTTAATCACATCTACACTAGAGTGCATTATCAACTTAAACTTTCTCTGAGAACTACTTCCAGCACTTTGTGACAAATTTATTCCTTGTGAACCACTAATACTAGGAGTGGCTGTCCTCAAAAATTCTAATTCTTTTTGAAGCTTTGTCACTAACTGTGCCTTAAGCTCATACTTCAGTTTAGTTTGTGCATGTTCAAGCTCTAATCTTCTTCTTGCTTCCCTTTCTTTTTCTAAGTCATTTAAAACCCTATCTCTCTCTGATGTATCCAACACTTTCAGAGATTTAGCATACAGCACTCTAATATCTTTCTTTGTAGCTTTGGCATTGCACTGAGGACACTTTCCTTTTTGGCCTTTAAGCCATTTCTCAATACATGCAAAGCCAAATAAATGTCCACACTTGAGAGATGATAAACGGTGTTCTCCCGAGTTTCCCCAAGGTTCAAGACATATTGAACAGATTTGACCCTCATCATCTGACTCAGGTGAAGGTGATTCTTGAGTTGGAGCTGCAATTACAACAAAGGTTATTAAAAAACACACAATATCACTCAGTTCTACAGTAAAGAACAGCCTCTTCACACACAGGTTTATTAAAAATGCATACATAATACTACAGTTTACATCAGTCCCCTTGGAAAGTTAAGTGTGTATTTATGACAAAACATTAGCAACAACTGCCTAAAATAGTGGTATGTATGCATGTAAACAAATGCACACAAAAAAGTTTATACATCTGGTCCCCACATTTGATGATACACCATGAACTGTTAGATACAGTTAAGTGTAATGCCAGAAGGATAAACTGTGTTATTACTAGCCCAGTCTTCTTTGGAGGAAATATGACGAAGGAGAAGTAGGATAATTTAGTGTTTTCAAATCTAAATATGACTTTGACGGTTTACATTTTCATCTATCTACTTATATCTCTGATGCATGTTCCCTTAGGGAACTCCCTCAATGGGGTGGTCACAGCAAAAGAGTATCCATAACAGGTGAACTCCAGTGCTGCTGCTTAGCCTTTAATGCCTCAACCTTAACAGGTCACCAGCAGAGGGCAACTCTAGCACAATGTTTTCAGAGGCTCCTACTTAAAAGTTCTTACTGACTATTTCTACCTAATGTGTCAACCTGATGTTCCTACCAGCTACTTCTACCTAATGTTCCTACTTAAAGTTTCTGCTTAATGCTCCTGTCTGATGTTCCTACTTACTACTTACATCTACTGCTCCTACCATTTTGCCAAAAGACAGGGCTAGCACAAAGCACTAATCCCAAGAAAAACTAATCTTACGAAGAACGAATTGTACAAGTTAAGTGCTGTCAAGTGTCATGCGTAACAAGGATAGATTTTATGCTCGTGTACAGAATGTCAGCAGTCTACATGTAGGGAAGGCAAAAAGAAAAGACAGTTATCTGGGTTAGAGGACTGCACTTGGAAGCACTTAAGTGCTGGCTCACTATGCAGCTGTCACTAACCCTCCTGATACCTAAGAAGGCAGTGCCAGTAATATGCCTCCCTGGTCAGTGGCTGCCTGACAACTACTGTCTACTAATATAAACATGTCTTTGAATCTATTAAGCCTTATGCAATGGAGGAACAACACAAGTTTAGATGAGGAAGTGCCACAGGGTACTGAAAACCCAGACTGAATTGAGTTAGTGACTGCCATAAACATAACCATATCAAATAATGGATCACCAAATGGAAATAAAACTTTCTTCCCATACATCTCAGATGGTATGGAAACATATACAAATATTTCTGTCATCTCAGATGGTATGGACACACAAACAAATATTTCTGTCATACTTGTTTGTTATTTCCTGCATAAGAGAGGTATCATCCAGAACAGAAGACTGAGCCTTAAAGGAAAAAAAATCCTCATATGGCTATTTCCTCTGTTCCTTCTTTTGGAAAGTAATCCAGGAGGGGAGGATTTACAGCCCCCAGCTCCTGCCCATTCTAATCTCCTCCTATGATGTCCAGGAGATACATGGGCAGTATTCTTTCCCCCCATCCCCAATGATAACACAAATATACAATGAATTTTTTTTTCCATACTTGGTTGCCATTTCCTGCATTAACTAGGTAGCGCCAGCAACAAACAAAGAATGGCCACATTCACTCGCATACATCCCTAATTGTCATGTGTAATGCACCAAAACCACAGCTCCCTTTCCACAAGCAGGCCCCACAGACCTTTCCATGGTTTACTGCACACACTTCTCATGCCCTGGTTCAGTTCATTGACAGCACGTCGACCCCAGTATACTACATCATTTCAATTCACTCTATACCATGCACACTTTCACCCTCCTGCATGTTCAGGCCTAAATTACTCAAAATCTTTTTCATTCCATCCTTCCATCTCCAATTTGGTCTCTCTATTCTCCTTGTTCCCTGACACATATATCCTCTTTGTCAATGTTTCCTCACTCATTCTCTTCATATGTCCAAAACATTTCAACACTTATCCTTACTTTTTAACATAGGAATACACTCTCAGGTGCATCCTTGGAGTGGACTGGAGTTCCAAAGACTATGACAGTTTTTGTACATTAGTTTACTGGGAACCAATAGACACAGGCCTTACAACTAAGTTGGATTCTTTACGACTATTAAAATCAAAAACTAGTTTAATATCTATGATGGCTGGATGACTATTCAATATATCTAAGAACTACCTAATTTTTGCCACATTTAGATTTTTCAAGAAACTTTCTTTAAAAAAATGGATTCCTTTTGGATTTTAAGGAAGGTTACATAAAGAAAATTTTAGATGACATTAAAAACGTTCCTTAAATCAGTGTTCTTCAAGATAAAATCTATGTGAAATTTACTTTACTTAGGACCTGTTATTCGTTTTCACAAATTACTCCACAGCTGATTTCAGCTCAGTATTTCTTCCTCCACTACTACTAGCAGACTGTTGAAATATAAGAACAATATTCACTTGCCTTTATGTTTATCAGCATTGGAGGGAATCAGGAGCTTCCTGCCTCTGAAAAGCCCACGTTTGCTCCTATGCACAACACAGCCACATCCAGTACCCAGCCAATGTGCCAAACCAAGAATCAGATCCAAACACTTTTTTTTCATCATGGGGGACAATGTAACGGGGGGAAATGCCAGTACCCTCACATCATCAATGTGAAGTCTACAAAATCATTAAATGCTCAGAAAACTCACTGGCACCAATTTCAGAAATTTAAAATAATCCTTCACTATCCTCCCCATACAATTCATATGCACCATCCTACACTAAGACTCGCCTGCCTGGTCACCCACTCCTTCAAAAGCAAATGTAACAAAACTACAAAACATTCAGAATAATCACCAGCTATTTAGCAACCACAAACATTCAACACTTGCATGATGAAACAACTCCCCATGCAATCCCACCTCAACATGCTTAGCAACTAAGGTTATGCACCAGCACTGGCACCTTCCCTGTGAAGGGACACAGTTAAAGTGGGTCACAATAAGAATATTATCTAGCAAGAAATAAGCTGCATTTATATGTGAGAGACTTGGGAAACAAACTTGTTGCCAGAAAGTGTTAAACGAGCATTCAGGTAGATGGGTATGGAAATATGCAGCAAACTATTCTCATCCTACATTAGGCCATAATTAAAGTATGCTTTTTTTTAGCCTGAGCACCACACTTAAGCACAATGAACTAATAAAGAAGTTCCAGAGGAGAGCAACAAAGTTGGTACCAGAATTAAGAGCTGAGATACAAGGAAAGGCAAGAGGTCTTAAACCTGTTAACCATGAAAGTGAAAAGAGTAAAAGATAACCTGATTACAACCTTTAAGGGGTTACAAAAGATATGAAGGAGTACTTATAAATTATAAGGGTAATCAAGGAATAGAACAAACTGAATTATCATGTGAATGTTAATACATTATAGACGTTTAAAAAGTTATATGATACAGAAAGCTCCTCACGAAATGTCTCTACATGCATAAAACCCTTCCTCATACAATGCAAATAAATATTCAAAATAGGCAAACTAAGCAATTTCATAACCAACCACAAAGCTCAAAGTAGAAATGAAAATCTCTCCCCTCCCTTATGCTTCAGTCACCTGTTCTCACAGATACCCCATCCCCAGCAAAACACATTCACAAAGAAATAACCAAACAAACACTAAACAGCAGGCATCCCCCCAACCCATTCTTGAACTTCATTCCACCAGATGAATACCCATACAAACATGCACTCTCCAGACAATACCAGGTTGCATTTGAATATTCGCACTCTGGGCAGCTCCCACCTCTTCAGCTATATGGAGGATTCAACATGTCACAGAAACCCACTTGCCCAAGGTGTAACTTCCACTCTGAAAATACCAAACACTTACTCCTCAACTGCCCTGTACTAACCAAGCTCATGTGGTCTTGATCATTAGACAAAGCTGACGTTTTAAGGTCTGTGGGAGCCCCACGTAAAAGGAGTCCTGGGGTTACAAGGTTCAAGCCTCCTTTATGTAACATCAATGTACTTTAGCTTCACAACTATTAGTCTACTTATCCACAAAACAAGAAGAGATTAAATGAAGTTTTGTCTTCAAAAAGACTAAAGACTAATTTTAATTCAAATGGAAATTAATTACCTGGAACAGCTTTCCTTAGAGTAGTATTGCATGATGGACCTGCCTGACTGCTCAATTCAGGAACTGTGGTTGGACCTAATGGCTGTCCACCTTCAGCTGACGCAGCATTTGAGTTCTGCTGAACTTCAGATGCAAACAAATTCAATGACTGTTGAGCTGATGAAGAATGTAGCATCTGATGAATACGAGTTGGTTCAGTATCTGACAGGTGCTCTAATACGTCTATCTCAGGCTCAGGTAGGGCACTGGGTTGAGGCCTCAAACTCATAACTAATGATTCAAATTCAGGCTGTAATTTGAAAACTGTATCAATACGTTAAAAATCACAATCAAAACGAAAGTTTGCAGTGCCTAATGCCCTGCCATAGGTAAAAAGACATTAATATTCAGAAGAAAAAAAATTCAGAAAATTTTATACTATGGTACTTGTCTGAATGTGGCAGAGTTGACAATGATGATATATATATTAGAAAAGAGGACAAGGAGAAGAGGGGGCCAAATTGGAGGTAGACGGATGGAGTGGAAAAGATTTTGACCGCTTGGGGCATGAACATGGAGGTAAAAAGCATGCAAGGGATACAGTGAAATGAATTGATTGAAGCATAAAGGATGCGACATGCTATCAGTCAACTATACCAGAGCATACAAAGCAGCCAAGGGAAACCACGGAAAGGTCTGCAAGGCCTAGTTGTGGAAAGGAGGCTGCAATCTTGGTGCATTCCATATGACAACTAGAGAATGGATGTGGGCAAATGAGGACTTTTCTTCACCTATCCCTGGCACTACCTCGCTGACATGGGAAATGGTGAAAAATCATAAAAGAAAGAAAAGACTTGACTGCTATAAATTTTTATGTTCCCATCATTCAGGATTCCTGAGTTAGAGCACTTGCAAAAAAAAAATTTTTTTTTCCTAATTACTATTCAACTACATGCCACAAAATCTAATCAGTATGTCACATCCACATAAGGTACCTATCAAATGTTAGTATAGTTTTTATCAGGATAACAAAAAACTGTCCACAGACAGACATACAAATACAAATACACATAGAAACAATTGAATTAGTGATGACATAAAGTCACACAAGACTTTTGAAGTGGAGAGAAATAATAACATATCAACATACTCATTATATGTTCTACTTTGTAAAGCTGATCCCTCTTTGACCATTCAATTCATTCTTCCATGTCTTGAGATTATTTAAATCAATACACCACTTTTTCCATCTAAAACAAAGAATATTCTCCTGGCATTACACTTACAGTGCATCTCAAAAATCACTCACATATACAAAAATCACAAGATATTCTTTTTCTCTCAGTCTTCCTGTATTGATGTGCCCCTATATCACTCCCACATCTCAGTCATACATTTTGCCATTTTAACTGAATCTATTCATAAACCAAGCTATGCTACCTTAGCACTGTTTTTTTTTTTTTTTTTTTTTCTTTTTTTTTTTTTTTTTACCAATCAAACACTGTTCTTATGATTCTATATAACCACTGAACTTCCTTGGTCTATTCTCTTACATTTCCAATTTCTTTAAACTTTTAAACATTAAACATTTTTATCGACTCCTGGCACCTTATCAACCAATTGCAATAAAAGACACACGGCTTTCAAACATGTATAAACAAGGGATGCATAGCTTTTTCCAAACCATTTCATCTTTACTCAATATGTCATTTTCCACTACACAGCAAGGAGGCCTGAGCAAAAATCTTCCGAACATCAAAAATAGAAAATATTCGCAAAACATATTCTAAAGCATTTTTGTAATAAATTTTTCTTTCTGTACATAATTCCAGTCTTATCATTGTTCAAATCTCTTTGTGAAAAATTACTTAAAAACTGTACTGTCTGCATATAACAGTACTGATAGCTTCTGCATCAATTCAGCAATGTGATATCTGATTTCTTTAATCATTGTCCTTTCCATACTCTTTCTTACCACACCATCAATAAAAGCACTAAGCAAGAAATCTTTGGGAGAAAACAAGTTTTAAGGCATATTTGTTCCTGCATGATGTGTGTTACTATGAGTGAGAGTTTTTTTTTGTGTCTTAAATATATCTATCTATCTATGTCTCTGATGCCTGTTCCCTTTAGGTACTCCCTCAAAGAGATGTCCCCAGCAAAAATCTCTATAACTGATGAACTCCAGTACCGCTTCTTAGCTTTTAGTGTGTCACCCTTAACAGGCCACTGGCAGAAGGCAACCCTAGTACAGTATTTCCAGAGGCTCCTATCTAATGTTCCCACCAACTAATATTACCTTATGTGTCTACTTAATGTTCCAAACTACTTCTTCTACCTAATGCTCCCAGCTAAAGTTCCTATTAACTACTTCTACCTAATGTTTCTACCTTATGCTCCTGTCTAATGTTCCTACTTACTACTTCTATCTAATGCACCTACCATTTTGCCAAAAGGCAGGGCTAGCCCATAGCACTCACTACAGAGAAATCTAGACTTAGGAAGAATGAGTTGTGTGAGTTTAATTTTGTTAAGTGTTATGTATGACAATGAGAGATTGTATGTTTATGGAACAGAATGCCAGCAGTCCATGTGTGGGTGCAGCAGAGAGAAAAGACAGCTAAATGGGTCAAAAGAGTACAACTTGACAACCACCGAAGTGCTGGCTTGTGGATATCATCTTGGGAAATAAAAAATTCCAACTTGAACACCTACCTCATAAATCATCCATATACCAACATGAAACTAACTTCTTTCTCTACACCAATCCTCCCTCTAATCATCATGATATGACATCATCCTTGATAAAAAAAAGTCAAAAGCTTCTCATCCTAAACATGATTTGACAGCAAATCAGAGTAGAAAACAGGTGAAGGGATGTGTGAATCACAGAAATTCATACATCTAACCTTTTTTCATTCAATTTACCTGAATTATTATGGCTAAGAACAGGGGTCCCCAACCCATGGCCTACATGTGGCCCCCAGGCTTATTTCACACAGCCCTTGGGCCCTCTTCGAAAATGTAGTCACTGCATAGTTATTTACATGTAACTGCATTTCCTAATTTTTCCCAAAGAACAGGTTTTGAAAGTTGGTAATATCTTTGCTCTCCACAGCAGTGCCCCAATAGCATGAATTAATCTCCTGAATATTCTTTTGAAAAATCAGGTTAGAACCATCGAAACCTGTCATTTTGGTAGGGAAAAAACTTGTTTTCCCTACTTGTCACTACCCTTACAACTAAGTAATGACAATTTGCTCAATTAGGTTTACCTTTGGCCAATTAGATACCACTACAGAGATGACATCATCAACTTACTCATTCCCAGAAGCTCAGAATTTGCAAGTCACACGTATCAACCCAAAAGTGGTCAAATTTACATTTCTCCAGTCCTGCAATCATGAGAGCATTCTCACAGGGAAGTGGGAGGTTTAAAGATAATCTTTCAGATAAGAAGACTAAACCCAAAGGCAATGGCTATTCTGGGGTGGACTAGACTCCATCTTTCTGGAAGAAGGAAATCCCAAAGCCACACAAGATAGACCCACAACGTCTATGCTGTAAAGAAGCCATCAAATGTCAGAGGATTTTCAAGTCTGGACATGGCATGTAATTCACTAATTCTCCTCCTAGAGCCCAAGGATACAAGGAAAAGAATTTTCAAAAGAATATATCGTGGAACTAAACAGCCAGAAAAACTATCCATCAGGAAAATGTCTTCAACCAAAGAAAGCTACCACTTGGGTTGCAGTGGAGAAGCAACCAGTCTCCAAAAAAGAAAAGAAAAAAAATCACATACGTTTATCCCAATACATCCATGAAACAGTAAAACTAAAACACAAAGACCGAGGTTCTTGAGGAAGCATTATTATATGAGTTTATTAGGTTTCATATTTACATGAAAAAGGCTAGAGAATACCAAACACAAGGCTTCAGTCACCTCCAAGACATCTGATTCATCAAGAAAGGAGTGAAAGGCTTTCCAGACCAAAAATTATCCTGAGTAAAAGGACTAGTGCTATGCAAAGGGTCATATGTTAGGTTTTCTCTGCACCTTTGGCTGTGAAAGTCTTTGAAATAATTCCTGTATGTAAATTCCACAATCTAAGCCCCCCCCCCATGTTGAAGGCTCCAATCATGGACAAAAGGCCACACCAATGCCGGGCCCTAATTGAAATATAGAGAAAATTGAGAAGGGGGGAAAAAAGACAAGGAAAGTATTTATGAATTTTTGAGAAAGTAAAAGACCTGTCTCTTGAAATGAGCCAGGTCATAGTTATTGGGAAAGACATGAGAAGGTAG
>JAYMFT010045976.1:0-30016 GCA_038088735.1 Panulirus argus | reverse complement strand
TAAGAGGTCACGGTGATGCCCATGATCTAGTATATGCATAAAACCACAGAAAATGAAACACAATAAGTTCCAAGGTGCACTTTCGTGTAATGATCACATCGTCAGGGGAGATACAAGAATGAGTAGAAGACGTAGAACAGTCAGTTGATGTACAAGGAAGAGACGTAGCTAAGACGTCTTTGATAAACAAGCGTTACGGGATGGTGGTGTTCGGATTTGTGTGTTCGAGTGTGGCATCATGCATGTCATAAAATTTTTATAATGTGGACAAGAGAAGGAACTGTTTACAATTTTGCCTACGACAAAGATATCCAGTTTGTATAGACCTTCACTAATATTAATATTACAAATCTTTGTGTATCTAAGAAGAGAAGATTCAATGATATTTCTCGAGGTAAAGGAGTTACAGTTAATGCTTGAATTGGCATTACTCCAGTCAATACAATGGTCATAATTCTTAACATGATTAAACAAAGCATTTGATCCTTGTCCTGTTCTTATACTATATTTATGCTGCTTAAAGATCCTCACCAGTCTGCCCATCAAAGAACATATTACAATCTTTACAAGGTGTTCTGCAAACACAGCCAGCATAATTTTCTAGTTAGTTTTTAGATAAGATATTTTTTATAGTACTGCTGTTGCTGAAGGATACATTTACATTAAAGTATTTAAGCAACCTGAGAAGTAATGTAAAATTATCACTAGAAGGGAGAGCTAAAAGATTCTTGGTATGAAGGGGAGGTTTGAGTTTAAGTCTATAAAATGATCTCTTTGCCAGCTTAAAGGATTTATCAATGAAAGATCTAGGATACTTTAACTTGAATCCAATAGAATATATCTTTATAGAAACCATCATCAGTAAATTCCGGACTGCATATAAGTAATGCCATAAGCCTGGAACAGCGACTGGAATGATGATAATCTAACTCTGTCATGATGGGCTGAGCAACAATAGGTATATGTACTTTCGTTGGTTGGTTTTCTGTATATGATAACGTAAACATGCTTCTATTTGGTTTTTAAACAGAAACTGAATAGACGAGCAAGCACATGTGCAAGATCAGAGGCACACTCTTTCAGTACACGGGGATGGATGCCATCAGGACTATAAGCCATGCTTGTGTCCAAAGAAAGAAGAGCTTCTCGGACAGTCCGACAAGAGATTACAGGAAGAGTCATAGGATTAGTAAGAGGAGCATCTAGGGGAGAGGGAATGTTAGAGTCATCCAAGGTGGAGTTAGAAGAGAAACGGGAACCAAAGAGAGTTGCTTTTTCAACGGGAGAGACAGCTATTTACGATCAGGACGGAAAAGTGAGGGAAAGGTGGAGCGACAGAAGTTGTCAGAGATGCCCTTATCTAAAGACCAGAAAGACCTATCCGCATTTCCTTTGAATAAAGGAAAGCTTCGCCTCACGGATAACTCGCTTGCAGTGACTACGGGCTATGATGAAAGCTGAATGGGCGCCAGAGGTAGGAGAGGTTTTCCATGCCCGATATGCCTGATTCCTTGCCTGAATGGCCTCAGAAGAGGAACGGTTCAATTATGGATTGAATGAAGAAGTAGTCTTGGAGGAAGAGGGGATAAATGCTTCCATTCCCACAAGAATAACCTCAGTTTTGCGTTTGGCTGAGACAGAAGTATCACCACATGAACGATATTAATTTACCCAGGGAAAGTCAGAAAAGAAGTTACGTAAGTTATTACAGTCAGCTTTGCTCAGGTGCCAGTATTTACGCTTAGAAAGGGCTGCTGGAGGGAGAGGTGCCGTTAGAGAAAGGGCTGCTGGAGGGAGAGGTGTCGTTAGAGAAAGGGCTGCTGGAGGGAGAGGTGCCGTTAGAATAGATGCATTTATGAGAGTATGATCAGATGAACCAATTTGGGGCGATATTGTGTATTTACAGCCAGATGAACTAGAAACGAAAAACAAATCCAGAATATTAGGAAAGTGGTCATAGTGGTCAGGTGTATGGGTAGGGTGCAAGAGAATGGAGAACGTGAGGACTTCGATCCCTCCACCATCCGTATGGGAGGAATTCAACCATTCCCTATGGTGAACGTTGAAGTCCCTGAGGTAGAGGATCTTGGCTTGCGGGTGAGAGGATGTCACGGTCTCATGGCAGGAGTTTAGGTAGTCGAAGAAGGATACAAAATTCGTAGAATTAAGGGAGCAGTAGGCGAAACAGATGACAAGTGTGGTTGTAGGGAGACAGACTGAGCCACATAACATCAAAGTTTGGGGATTCAAGTTCCTTGAGACGCGCAACAGGTGTGTTTATATTGGAATAAGGACAAACACCACATTTGAATTGGAAACGTGAGTGGAAATTATAGTTAGCTATGAAAAAGGGACTACTGAGACCATCATTAGACAGCTGTGTCTCAGACGCAAGTAAGATCTTAGGAGAGGTACTAGACAGATGGTGTTCAACTGAGGAGAGGTTACTAGAGAGACCACGAATGTTGGTATAGTTAATGAAATACCTCCACCCAAAATTTAGGGCTTTAAGGTGCTGCATGAAGCTGTTGTTAATCTGAACCTTGAGAGGTGGAAGGGCTGCATGAAGCTGTAGTGAATATGAACTTTTAGAGGTGGCCTTTGCTGGCCTTTATGGCAATGCTTTATTACCTTTGGCTCCTGTCTTTGATCCTGAGGTATCATCATTATAATTTGAGGTTGCAGTGTAACCTAGTTTTTAATGAGTGTAGTAAAATAAGTGTAATGTATACGGCTGGATTGGCCTTTGATGGCCTCAAAATAACCTTCAAGTCCAGCCTGCGGTAGTATAGATCCTTGTACAGATTGTGTGGTTCCTGCATCTAAAATCTAAGGCTTCTAAGAGTTATATGAAGCTGTAGTAGCACCAAACCTTAAGAGGTGGATTTTATTAGCCTTGAATGCTAGGCTCAGATACTCTTAAATCTTTTCTTTGTTCCTGAGCTACCTTCATTAACAAAACAGCCTTCAAGGCCAATGTGCAGTAGCTCAGAAGCTTGTCTGGATTCTCAATTGCCTACTCAAAATGTAAATCCTCAGGGTGGTACAAGAAGCTGCAGTAACTCTGAATCATGAAAGGTGGCATTTGTTGGTCTTGAAGGTCAGGTCCTGGTACCCATAGATCCTCCCTTTGATCCTGAGGTATCTTCAGCATAAGTGAAGGCTGCTAGGGCACTTATTTTGAATAAGTGCAGTGAACTAAGTGTAACCTATGAGGCTGGGGTAGCTTTTGTGGTTGTAAAACAGCCTTTAACGTCATTGTGCAGTAGCCTAAAACCATGCTCTGATTCTGAACTCCCTGCATCCAAAATCTGGGCCCTCTAGGTACTACAGTTTTACCCAGGAAAAGGCAAACACCAGCATTCAAACACAATTGCACAAACACTTGAAATTGTTTGTAGATCAAGAGTACACTGTACTTTTGGAGTACACTGTACTTTGGTATTACAGATTCCAGCATAGTGAATTTGGAAAAGTGAAGGAAAATATTAAAACTCTGAATGTATTTTTGAAAAAGTGTCCCTTATTACAATGAATATTTAAAGATACCATTATCAGCTAGATTGGCTTTCCTCTTATCCAGTGTGCCCTTTAATGTTCCCTAAGTTTCTTTTTATTTTCATTTAGGGCACCTCCTAAGATGTGAAAAAAAAATAATGTAGCTAGAGATCCTAAATCATAGTAGCAACTTAGGAATTTAACATTTTATGTTATGCCTATTTTATGTATCAGGGACATATGAAAATGACACATATTGTCTGGAAAGATGGCACTATGGGTATCAAATGAAAACATTTTGGAAAGAAATTCTTATGAAATACATGAGAACAGTACTTTGGCATGAAATATAGACTTTCAGGAATGTTTGTATCTTTCATGTATCTAATGCTGTCTACATTTAGCACTTTAATGATGCAGGAGAAACATTTTGATCACTCTCATACAAAACATTATAATTGATGATGGAGGGCATACTGCTGAAGAGAAGAAGGAAGGACTCCACTGAAACAGACCTTAAAGAGTATGTCTTATACCAAAATGACACAAAACAGGAGCCTACAAGTAATGAACAAGGATGAAAATGTATTTGGGGGGTAGCAGGAACATGAGGTGATTATATACATCAGACACTCGTTCAAGAAAGAATCTCATTTTGTGTGTCATGTAAGCAACAAATATTACAAGACATACACTCTGAAGAAATCTAGAGATAATCACTAAAAGGAAAACATTATCAGATAACACAGAATACATTAATGCTTAGACTGAATAAACCCCAGACTGTGAAAATCCAGGAAGGCCTTGTACATAATTAAAGACTAAACCCCAAGAACCAACATGTTCAGCTAATGTTGATCTGTACAGGAGGGTATTTGTTGTGTGTGTGGAAAAATCAAGTACAAAGGTGACTGAAAAATTTTGAAGTGCAAGAGAGCTGAAAAATTTCTACAGGCACATTGTGCCTTCAAATTAAGGTTTGCACTCACACATGTGACCTTCAAGACATTTACTCTGTTTTTGATGCTGATTTCTTTTGCCATAAAAACTGCATCAAGTTTTATCTTTGAGATGTGAGAGAAAAATAGAGAGTAGTTGTGATCAGGGTCAACAATCACCAAAAATTAAAGCATTATATGAAACGAGCATGAGCATAGGAACTGGCTTGATTAGAGGTAGAGAGTATGCTGTTAGTGATTTTGAGGAGGCATGCTAATCACCTTGTAGACTGAGATAACACATTTACTAACAGTAGACTGAAGGTATAGCTTAACAATCATTATTGTAACAAGTTACAGATATCTTTGCCATGGGAGGTCTGTTATGATATTCCTCATCACATTATTCCTGATGCCATGGCTGACACAATCCATGTTACTGACCCAATCATTTCTTGTGGTAGTATCATTAGACTAGCCATGCTTTTTTTTTTTCTTTCTTTTTTACTTTGAAGGTTCCAATCATGGACAAAAGTCTACAACCATCTTAGGCTTTAATTGAAATATAGACAGATTATGGAATGGGGAAAGAAGAAACAAGAAATTATTTACAAATTTTGGAGGAAGTTAATTACGTGTTCTTTTGAATGTGCCAGATCATAGTTATTGGGAAAGACATGAGAGGGTAGAGAGTTTCAAAGTCTTAAGGTGTAGGGAAAGAAACATTTATCCAAATTGCCTACCTTTGAGTTGCCAATAGCTACACAGTAACCATATGATGCAGCAGCTTGCTGTGTATTGTGTGGTCTAGCTGGTGGTGGGGGTACACAAGCAGCCAGCTTTTGGGAGCAAAAGCCAAAATGATACCTATAGAGAAAAGGGAAAGTGAACCAACATTGCAGCATAGGTCAAGCTGGTTAAGTTTTCAAGTTAGCATGGGAGAGTTGATAAGTCGGACGGCTTTTGGCTCAACACTGTCAAGTAAAGATGCTGAGCCAGAACCTCCCCAGATGTGAAAGCAGTACTCCATACAAGGTTGGATCAATCCTTTATATAATCAGAGGTGTTCAAAAGTAAAGAGAGTTTGACATCTAAACAGGGCTCCCCTTTTCATAGGGGCAGACTTAACTATTTCTCGCTACAAGACAAATTGTTTTATGCACAGACCTTGACGTCATGGAAGAGAATTGTTATACCTCAGCTCTTGTTGTAGGTCTTCGGAGCTTTGTTCAAATTTGAACCCAGGGAGTTAGATATCAACCAATTAGGGAGAGGATGCAATGATGACTTTGATGAAGGAAATGAAGATAGGCAGTCTTGTCCCTCAGATTTAAAACAAATGAGAATGATTGCTTTTTAACTAATTCTTCACAACATTGTCCATCATGAAAGGCAAAGAACCTCTCTTCACATCATGAATACTCAGGCTAGACATGAAACATGTGAGAGTTCCACATTATGCAGGACCTTCAAACACTTGGCTTACCATGTGTTATGACACTCCACATATGATCCTGACATATTCACCATAATGGCCTTTGACAGTTTTGACCATGAAGAGGTCACAATGTCAGGAGTAGGATGGATTCATGACACCATGTCAGTACTGTTCCAAGGTAAGCACCTGAATGATGTATGAAACCAAATACCTCTGATACAACGCTTGTTCATATAGGTCAAAGAGGTTCACACAGGAACTTCCTTGTTGAAAGTTTCTTGAGTTTGTGAGGTCAACATAGAAACCAAATCTAACAGAAAGTTTTGGTGTACCAGATGAGTTGTGTGCTGTAGAAAAGACGTCACTCAAGTTAATCAAAATGAAAGATGTTTTTTGGATTTTGGGGTGGCTGGACCAGTTTGATATGCCAGTAGGATCCTTCAAATCCATCTGTAAAAACCAAGTTATGCCATCATGGATTGCATTTGATTTTCTTGTGTTTGAAGAAACTGTCCCTGAGAAAATTGCGGGGTTCATCCCATTAATTCCAAACCCAGTGGCTAAGTTTGCCACTCTTTACGCAGCACTGGAGAATTTTCAGAATGTTCTGGGAGAAAATGCAGTATGTTAAACATATGTAAATGTGTTAATATTACATGTTTGTAGAGAAAACCCTTCATCTCTATAAACTAAGTCTTTGTAAGTAGTAGTTGTTAGGTAGCTAACGACCAGGGAGGTATATTACCGGTACCACCCGCCTGGGTATCAGGAAGGTTAGTGACATCTGCTTAGTGAGCCAGCACTTTAGTGGTTGTCGAGTTTAACTCCTCTGACCCAGGTAGCTGTCATTTCTTTCTGCCTCAGTAACATTTGGACTACTGGCATTCTGTCCACAAACATAAAATCTCTCCTTGTCAAATGTAACACTTGACAACACTTAACTCATGCACCTTATTCTTCGTAACTCTAGATTTTTCTGCAGTGAGCACTGTGTACCAGCCCTACCTTTTGGCAAAATGGTAGGAGCGGTAGAGAGATGTAGTAGGTAGGAACATTTAGGCAGGTGCATTACGTAGAAACATTAGGTAGAAGCAGTAAGGAGGAGCATTAGATAGAAGTAGTCATTAGGAACATTAGGTAGGAGTTTCTGCAAACACTGCATTAGACTTGCCTTCTGCCAGTGGCCTGTTAAGGGTGAGGCACTAAAGGCTAAGAGGCAACGCTGTAGTTCTTTAGTTATGGGGACACTCTTGCCATAGACACCCATTTAAGGGAGTTCTAGTTGGAACAGGCATCAGAGATATAGATAGATAGATAGATAGAACTGAGTGTGATACTTCAGAATTAATGAATGTACTCATGTGTGCTTGCATTATAGATACCAGGTGATAATTTGAAATTCCTGATGGTACATACTGCTTTAGTTAGCTCTGTACTATTATTAATGTTTGCAACACAAAGCCACTTAAATGTTAGTATGATCAGTGTTAATTTCATTTCTGTATACCCCTATGTGCAATGTTTACAATCCCCATCTGAGACAGTTGTTTTATTTTTTGTACATATGTTTACTTGTAATATATGTTCAATGTGCTTAGTAATATATGTTCAATGTGCTTACCTTTTAAAGTGACACATAGGGGTAATACTGCTTGTGTTTAAAAAAGTTGTATTTGTGTTAACTAGGTTGTGATATTACTGAAATATAAGTGTAAACCCTAATTTTTTCAGCAAAATTCTAAACATATTCTTAAGCTTGCAGATTTTATAGTCCTTCGTTATGTTACTGCACATATACATGTATAATTAAAATCTAAATTGCTCTATCAGAAAAAAAAAATTACAATCCTTGTAAATACATTCATTCGTAAAAAGTCCACATAAGAAGGCCATGAGTTTTCATTTGATACCCGTATTGCCATCTTTCCTGACAGTATAGGTGATTTTCATATGTCCCAGATACCTAAGATAGGTGTAATGTAAAGTATTAAATTCTTGAGTTGCCACCATGATTTGGGATGTCTACATAGATTTTTTTTACATAAAAGTAAATAGAAACTTAGGGCACATAAAAATATACACAGTACCCCTCAACCACTAGATTAAAATTAGTATGTATGAATTTGTTTCCTTTGCTCTGGGAATTTTTAAATCAGCCTGTGATTTCAGCTTGTTTTTTGGAAAATGTTGTGAGCATTATTGTGTGTTATAAGCATAGCTAATTAAATTATTAATCAACGTCTTTATTTTCCACTACTTAAAATGAGCCAATAATGGGCCATAAAAACCTTTGACAAGTAATGTTAATGCTGGTGTGACAACACATACTTTACAGTTTGATTTATCCAGTGACCAAGCCTGGTTTCATAAACCTTTAAAGCTGCAGCCAGTGAGAGCTTGTGGACAAATATGGTTCTGCCACTAGCTGTACACAGACTTATGTGTACAAACATGGGTCTGCCACTAACTGCTCACAGATATTGTCATCATGAAAGTGATGCTACTGGATGAAGTCTTTGCTCATGCAAGGCCTTATGTGCTTAAAAACTGTCTTAGGAAGAACATCTGTATATATAACACCTGTTGAGTCCCCCTTACCTGCATTGTCACTCAACAGCCTGCCTCTTCAGTAGGGAAGTTATTTGTAAAGTGATCTTCCTTCACAACTGAACAGAAATTGGATATGAAATTATTGAAAGAAACAAGAAAGAGAAAATTTGTCCAGCACTGAAAAACACTGTGATGTAAACTTCAGCACCATCAAGGCCAAGGAACTGTTCTTACACCAAAGTGTGGGCAAGAAGAAAGAGTCTCTCTCTTTACCTTGAAAACCTGTGGGAAGTTTCTCAGGGAAAAAGGAGAGGTTACTACACCTGTTGGTGGAGAATCAATCAAATAACAATTTTCATGTAAAATTCTGATTATTATGGAGAAGGTAACACAGCTTTAGGTGGCTAGGGATAGGGAATCTGGAATTGAACACCTACAGCTTTTTCAGCCACCACACCATCACTAATTGAGTAATTTCGATCACCTGACAGCAGGCATTTTCTCCAATACAACCACCACCACCATTCAACTTACCTCCGTCACCTGATGGCAAGCACTCTCCCCACTATATCCACCACCACCCCTCAGCTTACCTTCATTACCTGACAGCTTTCCCTCCATTTCTCTTCCTCTCCATCTCATATGAGAGATTCATAATAGATGAACTTACAAATTTCTAACCCAGGTTTTTCCAAGATTTGTTCACACTTGTTCCTTTTTCTTGTACAAGTAAAGCAGTGTAAGGAATAGACAAAGAAAAACTTTATTTGCTCGCATCCACTCTTTAAAGGATTGTATATAATGTGTCAAAACCAGAGGCTCTTATCCATAGCCAAGCCACACAAACCTTTCTGTGGTTTCACTTGACCTCTTCATCTGCCCTGGTTCTGCCCATTGACAGCACATCAACCCTGGTATACCACATCGTTTGAGTTCACACTATGCCATGCATCCCTCACACCCTCTTTTATGTTCAGGCCCGAATAACTGAAAGCATCTTTCACTTCTGCTTTTCATCTTGCCTTTGGCCTCCCCTCTCTTCCTTGTTCCTTCTACTTCTGACACGTATACCCTTATGATTAGTCTCTCCCCACATATCTTCATATGTCCAAACTGTTTCAGCATGCCATCTTCAGTTCTCTCATTTATATTTTTCTTACTACCACACCTATCTCTACCCAATTATTTCTTACTCAGTCAACCTGTCTCACACCACATTTTGTCCTCAAGCATTTCATTTTTCAGCACATCTACCCTCTTTCTTACTTATTCATATAGGGCCTACACCTTGCATCCATACAGTACCATCGGAATTAGTATAACACCAAATATACCTTTCTTTACCATTGCACTCACTCCTCAACATTCCCAGTCTTTTGCCTCATAACCCACCCAATGGTGCACTTTTGCTTTCATAGTTCCATCCACTGTCATGTCTACCTTTAGGTATTTACAGTACCTGCAGAAAGTCTGAGGAATGGATTGAAAAAGAAAAAACTTTCACTTTCTTTATTTTAGTACTTAGTGTGGCCACCATGGGCCATCAGAACAGCTTTTAAGTGTCGCAGCATGGAGTCAGTAAGGGTTCAGCAGTAATCAAGGTCAATTCCATTCAACCAGATGTCTCTGATGGCTTCAAGAAGGTGAGGAAATGAAGAGGTATTCCTTTCTTGAAGTTTAAGCTTTTTGTGAGACCACAGCTCCTCAATGGGATTCAGGTCTGGAGAATTCCCAGGCCATTGATGGACATTCACATGCTTGTCTGACAACCATTTCATGACCTTCTTTAGCTTTTGACATGGTGCACTGTCTTGCATAAAGAAGTTACAGCTCTTGTAAGAATTCATGTGGTCGCGAAGAACTTCAGTGTAGTGGTCTCCATTCATTGTGATGTTCTTGGGAAGCACATGAAATCCCCCATGCCCAAACTCTCCACAGTAGCAACACCAAATGATGGCTGAGTCTGGGCGTTTGACAGTCATGTGTACATAACGGGGGTCAAGGGGATTCAGTTGTGAGGGACATCTCAACTTGCCACGACTCAATGCACCACACTGGAAAGTCGACTTATTGCTCCATAAGACCCTTCTCCATTCCTCAACTGTGAAATGTTTGTAGTTCCTTGCAAAACTGAGACAAGCACCATGCATGTTGTGAGTCAGTAGGGATTTTCTGGTCAGGGAATAAAGAGACAGGTTTAGGTGTTTCTGGCAGCACTCTTGAATGGTGCATTCTGCAGCATTTCTGGTGGAGGATGGGATAGGCTTGCTTCAGTAGTCTTCCTGTGATGCATGGTTTTATCAGTAATTGCCCCTTGATAAGCTTGTCAGTAGCTGCTGAAGTCTTTCTGGGATGCCCTGGTACAGATTTACGAGGTGGAACTTCACCTTTTGAGATATTCTTGGCTTTTGCAACGAGGCTGTATATGGCTGACTTGCTCACCCCTGTACGCTGACAGATCTCTTTCACTGACATTTTTGCCTCCCTCAGGTCAAGAATCTGAGCCTTTTCTTGCTGGGTGAGGTTCTTGTGCCCCATTCTAAGGTGTGGGAAGGTGGCAGTGGGATGGAAAGTGAATGAAACAAAGAAAGGGTCTTTGATAATCCAGCAACTCATAGCATGGGTCCTCTCTTTGGCTTATCCCATAAGGCACTGACGAGCTTCTCAGTCTATGGTGATGGAATTACCAGGGAGAGTTGCCAAGTACTAATTAAGCAAGATCTGAGCATTCTATAGACTTATAAATGCAGAAATTCTACGGGGACCCAACCACACAACAAAAGGCCCCATATTCCTCAGACTTTCCATAGGTACTGCAAAACACTCTACTTCCTCTAGGTTCTCTCCATTTAAACTCATACTGAAACTGACTTGTCTCTCTTCCCTGCTAAACTTCATTACCTTATTTATGTTCACATCAACTCTCAACCTTCTTTCAACTCTTGCCAAACTCAGACGCCAGGTTCTGCAGTTTCTTTTTCAAGTCTACCCCTTGAATCTGTTTCCATGTGAAAGGTAAGCAGTATTACATTGATAATGCTTTGCTTTATGGGGCCAAACACTTTGGTTAGGAGTGTGTGTAACTCTATCTTTCCCATATGTTTGATTATCATAGATTGCCCCAAGAATGTAGGGCTTCACAGTAATGAGGGTAGAATATAGTAATTTGTAGAAAACAAAATAAGAGAAAAATATGTATGTATCAAAACATAAAAGTACACTATAAATTTAGAAGTAACCTAAATAAAAATTCAAAGAGTTATTGAGTTTCCTGTATTGTTATAAGCATACCCCATATTTGTTTATTGTGAATTCAAGATAGCTGTAATATTTTTTTTCATACGCTATTTTTTTGCTTTTTTTTAGTCAAACTGGAGTGTAATACAACAATAATGAAAGATTGATCTGTGATTGTTTTCAAGAAATTGCTCTTATACATGTACCTATTTATTCAGTACAATTAGATTGTACTTTAAGATATGTTTTATATAATATGATTATACATTAAGATTTGTTTTGAAATACTGAAATCATATTTCAGGCTACCAGTGATCCAGTATGCTGTATGACAGCAAGTGAGAGAATTTTGGTGATTGGAAGGGAATCAGGAGCGTTGCAGAGATATGCGTTACCACATGTTGCTCTCACTGCACGTTATTCCCTCCCTTGCCGGCCACATCGGCTAGCACTGAACTGTAATTCTTCGTAAGTTAATAAATTGTCTTTTTGTGCTGAATAGAGTGCAGGAGCCTCCATTGGTCTTTAAATTCTTGATTGAATGCAAGGTTGAATTAAAGTATGTTTTCATGTACTTGTCTGCCATTTTACAGATTAGCAAGATAGCACTAATAACAGGCAAAGAAGGGCCACATTTCCACACATCTGTTCTTTAGCTTTCATATGTAATGCACAAAAACCACAGCCCCCTATCCACAACTAGACCCCCATATGCTTTTCTGTGGTTTCCCCCAGATGCTTCACGTGCCCTGGTTTAGTTCATTGACATTATGTCACCTCTTGTATACCTCATCACTCCAGTTCACTGTATTCTTTGAACACCTTTCACCCTCGTGCATATTCGGGCCCTAAGCCTGTGCTCCAAGCAACCCTCATCCCCTCTATGTCTGACATGTACATCTTCATTGTCAACCCTTCCTTGCTTATTATCACCAAGTGTCCACATCATTTCAGCACATTCTCTCTGGGTCTCTCTATCACACTCTTCTTTTAACCATACCTGTCTCTTACCATTTTATAATTGACTGGATCAAACCACTTCACACCACATATTGTACTCAAATATTTCATTACCAACATATCCACCCTCTTATGCACCTGCCTCAAATCCATATGTCACTGGGACTATTATATCTTCAATGTACATATTTTTGCCATCCCAGATAACAACCTCTTTCAGCACATTCCTCAGTGCTTCCAGAACCTTTACTTCTTCACCTCCCCTATAGCTCACCTCCACCTCTATGGTTCCATTTGATGCCATATCCACCCCCAGGTGCTTAAAACAGTTCACCCAAATCTTCTCCATTCAAACTCACACCCCAACTGACCTGTCCCTCTTCCCTGCTAAACCAAATAACCTTGCTTTTATTCACATTAATCTCAACTTCCTCCTTTCTCACACACTCCCAAACTCTGACACCTAGTTCTGTTGTTTCTCACTCAGATCAACCACCTTTGCTATGTCATCAGCAAACAACAAATGACTTACTTCACAGGCCCCCCTTACACCCTACAGAGTGCATACTCACCCTCTCTCCAAGACCTTTGCATTTTCCTCCCTCACCACCCCCAACCATAAATAAATTTAACAGCCATGGTGATATCACACACCCTTGTCACAAACCAGTCTTTGTCTGTAACCACTTACTTTCCTCTCTAACTACTCGCACACATAATGAACACTCTTGATAGAAACTTCTCAATGCTTCTAGTACCTTTCCTCCCACACCTTTTAACTGTAAGACATTCCACAAAGCATCTCTATCAATCTTGTCATGTGTAATCACCAGATCCATAAAAACTGTTTCTATATGTATTTCTCACACTCATTCTTTTAAAGCAAACAACTGATCCACATCTGTGGTTTGAACACCTAACTTTATCCCCCATGCCTTTGTACATTGACATTATACATGCATTAATTACTCTTTAGGCACCTTTTTGTACATTGACATTATATATGCATTAATCTACTCTTTAGGCACTTCACCATGATCCATACATACATAGAAAATCCTAACTAATTAGTCAACAACACATTCACCCCTCTTCATTTCATCATATGCAATGCTTTCACCACCTCTTCTTTCCTCATCAAATCACTTTCTATGACTCACTTCACATACGTCTCCTACCCAACCACCCTACATCTGCCATCCTATCATCATAGACATTCAGCAGCCTTTCAAATTACTCTTTCCATCCCTTCACCACATCACTTCCACTTACCACTCCCCCATTATCCCGCTTGACTGATTTTCCCATTTGTTCTCTTTTTTTCCCTCACAGTAGTAACATCCTTTCAAAACATCTTATTATCCCTGAAGTTCACCAATACATACTCACCCCAACTCCTATTTGCCCTCCTTTTCAACCCCAGCACCACCCTTTTGACCTCCTCCTGCTTCCTCTTTTACATTTCTCAATTATTTGCACTCCTTCCCAATATCATCCATACACTTCTCTTCTCTCTTTCACAAGCAACTTTACTTTGTCATTCCAGCATTCACTACCCCTCTTACCTGCCCGCCTCTCACTTTCCACTTACTACACTCTTCTCTTATGCATACCAGCACTGCTTCCCTAAATACCTCCATTCCTTACACACTTCCCAAATTTCATTTACTCCCAGCTTCTGCCATTCTACACTCAGTCTCCAATAATTCTTTACATATCTCTATTCTGAGCTCACTTTTACCATTTACTTTCACCACTTACTTCCAAATACTACCATTAGTATATTCATGTTCTCAGCACACTTTTGGTTTGTTTAATTTATGGCAAAATGTAATAGAGTAATATATGAAACATCTAAGACAAAAAAACACAGAAATAGAGAATATTATTATATAATCCAAGAAATGATCGCTTCCTTATGACAAGTTCAGTTGCAGTTGACCATTGTAATAAGCATATGTTTTGTCCACCATTGATCTCATGTTCAGGGCAGATAGATTTCTTCATTATAATCTGGAAATAAAATATTGAGTTCCATGATTGTTAATTATTGTTTAATGTAAAAATGTCAGCCATTTACAAGTGAACAAACCCTAAAGACTGTTTATAAGATTGGTAACATTGATATAGTGCCTGTGGGCCATGTTCAGACAGGCATCCACAAGGTTGGCATGATTTTAGATTTTGCCTTCAAGTGGTTCTGCAAACTCTGCACTAGACTTGCCCTCTGCCAGTGGCCTGTTAAGGGTGAGGTACTAAAGGCTAAGAAGCAGCACTGGAGTTCTTTGGTTATGAAGACTCTGTTGCCGTGGCCACTCCTTTGTGGTAGTTTCAGTTGGAACAGGCGTCAGAGATATAGATAGATAGAATAAGCATATGTACTTTTGTACATACATGAACATTTAAGTTCACCATAAACTTACAGTTTATGTGTTATATTGCAAATTTAAAAGAACAATATATAAAACAATTATTAAGAAAATGTGAGCAAAAATAGAAAATAATTTTGTAAAATCAAAGATATCACTTCACAACAAGATCAGCTGCAGTTGGTCATAGTAACAGTGAATTCACTCACCTAATTTTACACTTATGGTTCATGTAATTTACTGCTTAATCTAAGAGAATGATATATATAACAATTATAAAGAAAAGAAACCAATAAGATATGAAAAATGTTATTGTGTGAATGAAGAAGAGATTGCCTTGTCACAAGGAGTTCAGCCATGGATAGTCATTGTACAGTAACAGTTTGAGCACACAGCTAATGTATTAACTCATTTTTCTGTGTTCATATATGCACATTTATGTTTTTCTCACACTTATGGTTTATGTAATCTACAACAAAATGTAAGAGAACAATATATAGGGTAATATCACAGTTAATAAACTGAGAAAAAATAGTGAATGATATTTTGCAATCATCAAAGACATCACTTCCTCATAACAAGTTCAGCCACCATCAGCATCCAGCAAACATATTGACTCAATTTTGTATCTCCATCTATCTTTGTCTTATACTTGTAGTTCATGTATTGGAACAATCATCATGTCTAAACAAGTAAGCAAATGTAAAGAAAGTTATTGACGAATCGACTGTGCTTCTGAATCATTTGACCCTGTTTCAAGCTCAGTATACTTGTAGGGTTTCCTTGTTCAGTTGAACACACTGATTTTGCTTGTGACCTTCCCTATCCAGACAAGATACAACTCTTTGAGCCCCCACTTTAGATTCTAAGAGTTACCACTCCTTTATGAGGAAGTTCAGTCCTGCCAAACCCAAGCATGTTACACTTGCTCTCCTCAAGAAAATAGCGGTTATACAAAAGCTTGATGAAGGTGCTTATGTGAAAATAATGTGTACTGAATATGGTATTGATATGTCCCCCAGCTATGACATAAAGAAGGTCCAGAAGAAAATGTTTGAATTATATACTGAAAATGGCTCCAGCCAAGCCATGGAAAGTGACTCCAGTCAAGGTGTGTATTCGTCTGTCTAGTAATATATTACATTGAATCAGTGTCTCAATAGAAAATTGATACTCTGTTATACTTTAGCAGTGGGAGATATCACCCTGCACTTGCCATATGCCAATACCATACTGTACTCCTGAATTCCTTGTGACCACCAACTACAATGTTGTTTGTCCCGCATCTGCCATTTGCCTCTCTGTATACTGTACTCCAGCTACTTACAATTTTAGTGTATCTATTTAAACTGAGAATCTAAAGGTTCAATTATTGTCTTTTCTGTTTTCTTTTTTCTTTTATGCTTGTCTGCCATTTCCCACATCAGTATAGTAGCACTAGGAACAGACAAAGAAAGGCTGCATTTGCTAAAATTCTGTCTATAGCTAAAACTACAGCCCCTTATCCACAACTGCAGTTCCTGTTTCAGAGGTGGAGGGAACAAGGAGAAGTGGGAGACCAAATTGGAGGTGAAAGGATAGAGTGAAAGGGATTTTGAGCGGTCGGGGCCTGAACATGCAGGAGGGTGAAAGGCGTGCACGGAAGAGAATGAAATGGAACGATGTGGTATACCGGGGTCGACGTGCTGTCAATGGAATGAACCAGGGCATGTGAAACATCTGGGGTAAACCATGGAAAGTTCTGTGGGGCCTGGATGTGGATTGGAAGCTTTGGTTTCGGTGCATTACACATGGCAGCTAGAGACTGAGTGTGAGCGAATGTGGCCTTTTCGTTTGTTTCCTGGCGCTACCTCGCTGATACAGGGGGTGCCGATGCTATTTCCTGTGGGGTAGGGTGGCGTCAGGAATGGATGGAGGCGAGCAAGTATGAATACGTACATATATATATATATGATGGTATGTATATGTATGTATTGTGCATATATGTGCATGTATGTATATATGTGTGTATGTGAGTGAATGGATCTTTCTTCGTCTGTTTCCTGGCGCTACGTCGCTAACGCGGGAAACAACGAACAAGTATAATGATAAATAGATAAATATATATATTAATACATATATCTATCTACCTAATATATATATATATATATATATATATATATATAAAGCATTAATAAGATGGCCTTGATTAGGGCATTCAATTGCTAGTGCCGTCTCAGGTAACGCAAAAAAATATGAGGATCATCAAGAACAAAAGAATTGCTCTGATATCTGTAGTATATATGTTAATTCATTCAAATGAAGCTACGATTGATGGACTCGAGGATTTCGAAAATGTTTTCAGAAACTACAGACCAACTTATAAACCGTAAGTCCCCCAAACAACCTCAGAGTCTTAATAAGTCGTGATATCAACAAATATTTTTTTCTTTTTAAATACCAGGTCCTCATAACAAATGGGTCTTGTCGCCGAGGACATTAGCTGCTGGAGGACAAGCACTTACTAATTTGCATGCTTAACTTGTCTTGTACATCATAAACGCAAATGTCCTCATTCATTACCGTCACTTTACGAGACAGTTCCGTGAGGCAAAGTCGCTCACTCTCACCCCAGGCATCCCTCACATTAACAGCTGGTATTTCCACCTCCTCCTCCTCCACACATGCCTCTCCACGACTCGCCATCTGCCCCATCTGACGTGCCTCTCACTTGACGCGTCACATGACATGATATTTTGCTGTTTGCACGTCAACTGTGGCGCGATACAGATATAGATCATCAAATGCAGCGGCAGATACAGCCCTCGATGCGGTATACAGTACAGTGTGGCCCTAACAATATGTCTCTCATGCAATAATATGTGCAGTGCGACCCTAACAACGTAGTATTGTAAGCAATATATAGTGCTCTGTGGCCCTGATGATATAATCCTTGATGCAATATGTAGCACATATTGGCCTTAATGATATAGTTCCTGGTGCCATATACAACACAAAGTGGCCCTAATGATATAGTTCTTGATGCAATATATAGTACATTGTGGCCCTAAGAATATAGTCCTTAATGCAATATACACTTGTGAAATATACCCAATCTTCCAGTCGTAAATCAGTCATGTTTATCACTGACATATGAATATATACTTCCCTCCTTGACACAATCACCTGAGAAAAGACTGATCTCTGCATCTAAATAAACAACGATACGAGTGAAGCGATCTCCAGCACCTGCCTCTCCAACACCTGCCCCATCCGCGTTCTACCCCACAGACACCACCACCCCACCACACCACCACGGGCCTTCTCACAGCAGCTAACGCATGTGTCGAGACAATCAGCCGGAGCGATCGTGTTCGGGAGGACTTTAGCGGCGTCTCTATAAACCCCCTCAGAGAAAAGCAGACCCCTATCGCTTCCCTCACCGTGTTCAGGTTTTACTCAACATTTACTGTCGTGGTCGGTCCAAACAAGGATGTCTTCTCCGGGCGTAATGGGAGCTTAAATCTTGGCTGAGTGGCTCAATGAGGGGACCCGTTCCTATGGCAGTTATTTTAGTTAATGGCCCGTTGCAAAGCCCCCGCTGCAACCCCGGCAAGATCTACGGGCTGATCTTGGCGCCCGGAGGTTTTGGTAAAAGTCGCAAAAAAAGAGGAAAAAGAACACAGTATTGCCTCGGATGATAGGGTCGCGCTGATGTTAATTACGAAGACTATGATGTTTCTGTCATGATGGTTGACTGCCATCAGAAGGCGGCGTCTCGTAAAAATGATCTGGGCAGACGCATTACATAGCCCCTACGAAGGGACATGTTGATATGGTGGCAAAAGAAACCTATCTCTCTCTCTCTCTCTCTCTCTCTCTCTCTCTCTCTCTGTCTCTCTCTCCTCCACGTTGTGCCTATTATGGCCGAGTACAATTTCTTAGGAAACTGGGAAAACGATTACTCAGTGCTGCAATCTGACCACAAGCGGTTTGACGAGAAAAAAAAAAGAATTGCGGCAGAGGTTCAAAGAATTACCTGAACGTCAAGAGGAGATAAGGGTAAAGGCGAGGTTACGGAGTTGAACAGATCTCTATCCGAGTGTATGCTTAGAAAAAAAGAGTTCCATAGCAAAGGTATGAAACAGACTTACAAGACGTCCATTTAAAGCATCTATACATTATTCCAAGATTTCGATTAGTAGGTACCGGTAGCAAGAGGTGGAGACAGAGACAATAATCAAGAAGAGAGATGAGTGTTTCAACAGCGAATGAAGGCGTTGAGAGATTCCATGAGTAATATATAGAGATTTAAGGTACTGATTGGGTATTGCTGAATGTAAAAGAAGATTACAGAATTTCATGAGAATTATTGTGGAATAAGTGAAAAGAAAGAACACAAACTCTTCCATTAATCTACTACGAACGAATTATCCATAACGAAACAAGTGGACAGATCGAGAAGCGTAGTGGAAGTGGACCCTGAAAGAACACAGTAACTAATGAACAAAGCAGCGCATGCTCAGTTAAACACACGTATTTATTCAATAGGACCAAGGAGGTTTGGAAGAGACACCAATGGATGCATGTTGACCCCTAAAAGAAATATCATTAAAACTCTCATTCAACATAGTGCCTTTCTGTCTGAACTCAAAAGGTCTGAAGCAACACTAGACAACAATAGACAGGCCACATCGGAAAGTTCAACAAGCAACTCAAAAATAGATGTTTAGAAAAGGAGTGTTTAGCCTATCTTTTAAGAAAGGCGGTAGAGAAATTGCGCTAAATCATAAACTGCCTACACTAAGATAGCCTGTGAACGACTGAATTAATGTCATGTGTTGTAGAAAAATAAAGAAAGAAAATGTAGAGAGGACAATACTTCATGTATATCGTATTATCTCGATGTTCATGACTGTTTAATCTATTTATGGTTGAGTTGGAAAAGGAGGTAAAAGGCAAGGGTCTTATAGAAATGGGCGAGTATGCTGTCTGGGGGCCTGAAAAGTGAGTGAGTCAGGTATTGTTTACTGATGACATAGTACTGGCGGCAGACTTGAACGAGAAGCAGCAGAAGTTGGTGGAGTTTGGAAGTGTGTGTGTGTGTGTGAAGGGAGGAAGATGAGGAGGGTAGCTATGAATAAGAGCCAGGTTATTAGGTATAGCATGGCAGAGGTGATGGGTTAGGCTAGTTGCCGTGTGAGTTTGAAGAGAAGAAAATATAGAGGATGCGAAGCGTTTTAGATACCTGGGAGTGATCATGGCAGCGATTGAATGTCTCATCACTAAGCGGACGAGAGAATCTACACATGTACTGAATGGTGGAACATATATAGGCCTTGATCCTTCATAATAGGAATACCCGACGGTAGCGATTTTTGCCTAATACTCTTTGGGCTTTACGCGAGTGACAACCAAACGTTAATGAAATCTCCAGACAAAGTATGCTATGACAGTGCAGCTCCATACCAGCTGGAGTGTGCAGATAAGAACAACGCGACGGCTTCTATATATGGGCTAGAGAATGGCGGGTTATATTCGCTCCTTATGAATGCAAATGAATGACCAAAGCAAAGAAGGAAATGAGAGAGAGAAAAAAAAAAGAAATATATACGACACCTGAGGATAATGGTTTTCTTAAGAGGTATTGTATACCTTAAATGTACTATAGGGTTCATGAATACGGTGCAATGAGTCCACACCTTCATAGAACACATAATGTCCTCTTGACAGCAGTATTCGAACCTCTGCCGTTTGTATGGGAGATTGGGACGCTAACATGAGCTTCATCCTAGCTAACATGGGCTCCCACAATGATGGCATCGGTTTGAATCCTGCCGCCAAGAAGGGCATTATGTGTACTGTGGAATACCGGGGACAGAATGATCTGGCTGGACTACAGATAGAGTATGGTTGAGGAGACTCGCTAGTGGCAAGGGGAAAAATAATCTGCAGACGGTGCTGGCCGAGACCTGAACGCCGAGGGACGAGCGACACATGATGCACGTCCCATATAAGGCGGGCGTGATGGATTATGCATGCGTTACATCAAAAGGCGACTCCAGTTCCAGGGCTGGAAGGACCAAATTCCAGTCAGGCTCAAAGCGAGAAAAATACGAGTGGGGGATGATAAATCAGCCGCTTCGTCGCCATGCGCACAGCAGCGCCGTCACACTGTGGCAGACGCTGGTACCACTTGCATGCTGCACTACCACCACTCTCTCTACGGTTCCCGCCACAGCTGCACCCCTCTACCACAACAGTTCTCGCGACAGATGTCCCCCTCCACCACAACAGTTCTCGCGACAGCTGCTTCCCTCCACCACAACAGTTCTGGGAACACCTGCCCTCCCCTCCCCTTCTCCACCACAACAAGCCTGACTATCACCACTCAGGGAACGTAAAGAAACCAGCAGCTACTGTCTGAGGAGGTGGTACAGCGACGGGAGAAACTTGACCTTGTGTTCTCATAAAGATTATCTAATGGCCATGGTAGGGGCCTTCCCTGTCATCAGATCGCTGATCCACAATGGTGGCATTGCCAAAGGGGTGATAGAGGAGTGTCCGCTGGACTGGCTGGCATCTGAACGGGGTTCATAAATGCACATTTTAGGTAGGATCTAGAGCAAAGGTTCTGAAGACTTTCCATGAAACTCAAAGCTTACTTTAAGCAGCGACCCACTTTGGGGGCCGGGTTGTTTGGTTTTCTCCCCCTGACCCACCACATGTTCGGTTTTCTTCCCCCGACCCACCATATGTTCGGTTTTCTGTACTGACCCACCATATGTTGGTTTCTCCCTCTAAATCACTATATGTTCGGTTGTCTCCCCTGACCCATAACATTTCGGTTTTCTTCCCCTGACCCACCATGTGTTGATTTTCTCCCCCTGACCCCCCATATGTTCTATATTCTCTTCCTGACCCACCATATGTTCGGTTTTCTTCCCCAGACCCACCATGTGCTCGGTTGTCTCCCCATGGCCCACCACATGTTCGGTTTTCTCCCCCTGACCCACCATATGTTCGGCTTTCACACCCTGACCCACCATATGTTCGGTTTTCTTCCTCTGACCCACAATATGTTCGGTTGTCTCCCTCTGGCTCACCACATGTTCGGTTTTCTCCCCCTGACCCACCATATTTTCGGTATTCTCTTCCTGACCTACCTTATGTTCGGTTTTCTCCCCCTGACCCACCATATGCTCGGTTTTCACCCCCTGACCCACCATATGTTCGGTATTCTCCCCCTGACCCACCATATGTTCGGTATTCTCCCCCTGACCCACCATATGATCGATTTTCTCATCCTAGCCCACCATATATTCGATTTTCACCCTCCTGACCCACCATCTGTTCGGTTCTCTTCCCCTGACCCAACATATGCTCGGTTTTCTCCCCCTGATCCACCACAGCTTAATATTCTAACACTCTTCCTTCCGCATCCATCTCAAGCATCTCTATCTAACTTGTAGCCCGTCATCAGGGAAAATAAATCATCCCAGCACACTAAATGGAGCTGTATATCATCTTTGTTTTATCTAACACTGGGCTTACTAATCTGGACGACCACAAAATAAATAAGCAACATTGCAAAACTTTTTTCTCTCATCCTAGAAAGATTTATTTTTTGCAACAGTGTAAATAAGTGAGCTTATTTTTACGTTCTCGTGTGATTTTCGGAGTCATCCCACGACCAGCGGGTTTCGACCCACTTTTGGAGAAACCATGATCTAGATGGAAGGGTAAAGCAGGCATGTATCTATCAAGACCAAGGGAAGAACATTTCATGTTAATCCTCAAGGACGGCTGTCATTTGTGTTAGACTGAGGTCACATGAGGTGGTGTCAGGGTCAGGCTGGAAACACCAGACCTGATCTTGGGTGACCTGACCAATTAAGACTGACCTTAGATATTTGTATCATAAGAAACCTTTGACCTCTGCATGGAAACATTAAAGGTTTTCACACCATGTATCAAATCATGATGCAAAAACATCATTTGCTCAATCATAACAACCTAAAATAATGACAGTTACAGAATTCTAGATAAATAGCGAAAATGAAGAGTAAGAAGATTTCGTTAAAGACAGAATACAGAAAGCAGGTGGATGTGTCATACTCTGCGTAAAATAAAGTCTAAATGTACTTAGTGTACCTAAGATTGATGTTCATGCATAGAGCTGATTGTATATTCATTTTATAATGAAACTGCCTGAAATCTTCTTTGGTGAAGTGTACAGACCCTTGAAACTGCGTAGAATACGATGCTACTTTACTGGAAAAAGCCAAGTCTCTAAGAAAAATAATGAAGCAATAATTGTCGATTTTGAACAACCCCGGCATTAACTATGGTTGATTTTGAGCACTCACGGCATAACTAGGGTTTCATAACAACTGACGATGAGGTAGACACCAACCTAAGCGAGGATTGCGTTTTAAATTAAAATGATCCTGGATCCAACGCGAGGTAACAATATATTAGACTTAGTGATTGCTACAAACTGGGATGTAATTAACTTCTCCGAAAACAGTGAAATGTTAGGCAGAAGTGGACATGATATTACCCGATTTGCCGTAAATTTCCGTTCTAATTCTAGAGATAATAACTTAATGATACCAACTTTACATTAGTGTGCATATTTATTGCCAAGTCTTTGGAATAGTATACTAGATTAGGCTTTTAGATGGAGAGACAATTGTTCAGTAGTGGAGTAACATCAAGGATAAAATATTTCTTGAGTGAGACGATGTATCCAGAGACAAGTAGACGAGCAGTCAGAAGAATAAAGCCTGGGTGGATGACTAGAGAAGTATATGAATTACTTCCATGCAGGAAAAAAAAATTACAAGAAATCTAAACTGTGGTAATCTACAAGATCAAATAAGCCACTTAAGACCAGACAGAGATTTATAGGAAGATAAGAATCAGTTAGATAAAAAAAGATCTGAGAAAAATAACTTTCTCAGTGCGAAAAAAAAAAGTTATTGAATTTTCTAAAATAAAACAAAAGAAAATGAAAAAAGATATTCAAAGTTACATTAGCTTTTGTATCTAACAAAAAATGGCACCCTAACAAACGACGGTAAAGGAACACCGTCCTTACTGAACAAGTGGTTCGATTCAGTGTTGAATAACGTGAACTCCTTAAATATACCAGATGCACAGAACGTATTTTCTGGGACAGAAAACGAGAAACTGAACGGGCTCTGAGAGGTACCTGAATGAATAGAAAAAGTGAATCCAGACAACTCAACCTGCTGGTCCAGACAACGTCTCTCCCACATTGCTGGAAGAATTAAGTCAACGAATAGTATTTTCGATCGCTACGATCCCTGAGACGTTCACCAGATCTCTGCAGGAAGAGCAAGTGCCAAATGGCTCGAAGCCTGTGAATGCAAACCCAGTTTTTCATAAAGGAGAAAGAGAATGAATGCGCTTCAATGCACAATCCAGTAAATTTCACTTCGACCTGAAGTAAGATATTTCAAGCTTTTATTGACGATAAAGCTGTCAGTTTCTTTAGGAGACAAACTAATAACCGGTAATTAGAGATGGTTTTTGCATTAAGATTAGTTCTAATGAATCTAACAGAACTTTTAAGTGATATGTATTGTAAGTGTGGCTTGAAATATTATATATCCAGGTGTCCAAAAGTCTTCAGACGTCGTAGAATATTGCTAGGTAATGTCAAAACCCACGGGACAGGTAAAGTACATCTGTGCGTGGATGAGAGACCGGCTCACGGACGGAAGACAAAGATCGGGAGCCGACTGGGAACCATGCAGCTGAAATAGGCGGTAAAAGAAGAACCACAAGACTCAGTTCTACAGGCTGGCATAAGGAGTAAATTGATAACACAAAGGATGGAACTCCCACAGTCTACAATTCCCTAGTCAGGCCTCATTTGAAATACGCGTTTCATTTCTGGTCACCAAACTTGATCGATGACGGAGAGAAAATTTAAAGCAAATACAAAAACGCCGTACGAGTTTTATTTGATTCCTAATGACAAGAAGAAAGAGATGTGCAAAATCATTTTCTCTAAAAAGAAGCTAAAACTCTAAGGGGTTGTACCATATGTTTCCAAATTACTAAATAATTTACATGAGATGAGTTTACATGAGAAAGACAGACAACAAGAGGCCTGATTGGCCCACGACTGGGTTGTCTGTTAAAGGAGAAAAAAAGAAAGTTTCACTTGGCAAGAAAATGTAATTCCGCTCAGCAATTTTTTTAAGCTATTACCGACTCCCTGCTGCTGCACATTAGCCTTATACTGTCCCCGTTACCGCTGTCGTTTATACAGTCTATTTCTGGCGTTTTTCTCTGAGTATACCTGAAGTTATAAAGATAAGTGTAAATGATTTTTGAAGGTATTTATAGTCTTAGCATTCACTACATCTGAGGGTAACTAATTCGAGTGCTTAACACAATTATAGGAAAAGAAGTTTTTTCCCACATCGCTGCTACATCTTTTAGCTTTGAGTTTTATCCCATTTGTCCTGGTAACCGTATTTCCTTGTATTTCGAAAATATGTTCGTGGTCTACGTTATCAAACTTCTTTAGAATTTTGAATACTTGGATTAAGTCGCCGCGAAGTCTATGTTTTTTAAGGAAGAAGAGATCCAAATGTTTTAGCCTCTCCTCGTATGCCAGATTTTTAAGAGATGGGATCAATTTTGTCGCGCGTCTTTGTACTTGCTCTAATTTTTCCTCGTCTTTTTTATAGTTTTGAGACTAAAATGGACTGCATATTCAAGGTGTAGTCTTACTAGAGAATTATAAAGTGTGAGAATTGTTTCTGGTGTCTTGCAGTCTGTGTACCTGGCTATGAAACCTAACCTTTGGTTGACTTTTTTACTTCCTGCTTGACACTGTTTAGCGTACTTCAGATTGTTGCTAATGATAACTCCAAGGTCCTTTTCTTCATTTACTTTAATTAGAGAGTTCCCGAATAGTTTGTAGTCGTAACGTGAATTCTTGTTTCCAAAGTGCATAACTTTACGATTGTCTACATTAAACTTCATTTACCATCTGTCTGACCACTCTGCTAGTAAGTTAAGATCTCTTTGAATCATTTCTCAGTCCCGATTGTTTACAGGTCTACATCCTAGTTTAGTATCGTCAGCATATTTGGATATCTTAGATATGAGACCGAGATCTAGGTCATTAATGTATGTTATGAAAAGAATGGGGCCTAGGACCGAGCCCTGTGGCACACCACTCGTTACGTCTAGTCAATCTGAGGCTTCGCCGTTTAATGCTACACGCTGCTTTCTTCCGGAAGGCCAATCTCTGATCCATATACAGAGTTCTTCACCGATTCGGTGTGCTTTAAGTTTATGTAAAAGTCTCTTGTGAGGTACTTTATCGAAAGCCTTTTGTAAATCTAGATATACTTCTTTAGACGGTACTCTTTCGTCCCAGTTTTGATAAATAACATCAGAAAATTCTCGTAAATTTGTCAGGCAGGATCTTCTATTGCGAAAACCGTGTTGGTTGTCCGATATAATTTTGTGATCCTCTAAAAAATTTACAATTTTATCTCGTATTATCTTTTTCCTCATTTTACCTAACACTGACATAAAGCTAATTGGGCGGTAGTTCAAGGCACACTTTTTGTCTCCTTCTTTATATATAGGTGTAACATTTGCTAGTTTCCAGTCAGTTGGCACCTGACCATCTTGGAACTAAGTTATCTGGGCCTTTGGATTTGTTAGGATTTAGCTGGTTTAGGTATTTAAGTGTTTCAGAGCTCATTAATTCTTTAACCTTCAACTCTTCTTCATCATATCCTTGAAACATTGTCATTGGTTGCGGTATTCGAGTTGTTCCTTTAATTGTGAATTCGGAATTAAAAGAATAATTTAGTATGGTAGCCGTTTCCCTCTCGTCAGTAGTTAGTGTGTTACGTTCGCTTCGTAATGGTCCAATTCCTTCATTTACTGACTTCCTTTGTCTTATAATTTGAAGAATTCCTTAGGATTCTTCTTAACTTTCAAGGAAATTCTTTTTTCTTCCTCGTGTTTACTCTGTCTTATGACCTTCTTACACTCTCTTTGGATTTTGATTAATTCCTGGCGATTTTCATCGGTTCCCGTTGATTTGAACTTCTCATATGTTTTCTTTTTTGTCAAATTAGTCCTTCTGTTCTCCTATTCATCCATTATGGTTTTGAAATGTTGCAAGTTCTCTTTGTAATTCGTGGAATATATTTATTTTTAATCTCGAGTAGTGTGTTTTTAGAATTATTCCACATTTCCTCTTCTGTGTGAACGCTAAGAAGTTTTGTCCAATTGGTACTGCGAATTTCATGCCTAATGTTTTCAAAATTTGCTCGCCTGTGATCCAGGATCAAGAGTTTGTTGTCGTTTATTTCATAACCTAAATTCATCTTTAATCTAATCAAACTGTGGTCGCTGTTTGACAAACTCTCGCCTACTTGGCAAGATTTGATTAAGTTAATTTCGATGGTGAGGACAAGATCAAGAACATTTTTACCTCTAGTTGGTTTCTTAACCAACTGCTCTAGTAAAGAGTCTTCAATCAGTTCCGTAAGTCTCGTTCCTTCTCGGTCCCCTGTTAACCTGTTCCAATTTATGTTTGGACTGCTGAAGTCTCCTACTGTTATAACCTCTTTACTGTTTACTATAGTTTTGATTTCATTGTATAGCACCTTATCGTCGTCTTCTTTTTGTTTAGGAGGTCTGTAAATAACGCCGAGCCGTAGTTTGCTTTTGAACTTGTCGATAACGTCAATACAAAGAGGGTCGTAAGTGCGTGTGTCTACTTAATAGCACTTAGATTGTTACCAACGCAGAGCAGAACTCCACCACCTACCCTGTATAAACGATCTTTCGTAAATAGTTTGCATCCGGGTATTGTTAACTCGGTGATTAAGTGTTTATTCTCTGAGATTGCAATAATGTTCGCTTTTCGTCACTGCGAAGGATATAAGCTCGTCGCGTCGCGTAATGATGCTCTGGGTATTTGTGCATATTAAATTTATTTTCCTTGGAGGTGATTTCTAGACTGGATTTTCATTCTCCTTTCTCTGTCGGTATGCGTGTTTCTATTAACACTGTTTAGTCTGCGTCTGCAGCAGCGGAAGCGACGGTTCTCCATCTGTTTTGGGTTCGTGTTATTACTCTGACCCTCCCCGCACTGGACCCTTCCAGCCTTGGTCCTGTTTAACAGTTACCCGAGATCTGACCTTGAGCTGTGCCAACCCGCCACTTATACAGCCTGAGTTTTCGCTAACTGACCCTACTCGACCTTTCTTCACTAATTCGTTTACCTGTGAAGTTACCGCTAAGTTCCCATCCATCCTCTACCGCTACCTTTATAGTGGTCGAACTGGACGCCTTGTTCCTCAGGTCACTTTCACACCTGTACCATCCCACCTCCCACAGCTATCCCCTTACCCTCCCCCGCTCTCCTTGTTCTTTCGTTAGCTCGACGGTGATTTGCTCTCCTGAACAGTTTATCGGAAGAAAAGCCTAACATCCTCATCTAATACTCTGCCAAAGCGGGCTTTCCCTATTCCATTTACGTGAAGACCATCCCTAGCGTACAGATATCTATCATGACTGAAATGGTCCCACAGGTTTATACGAAAAACACTCTCCTCCTCCCTACAGAGAGCATCGATTCTTCTGTTCGTCCCCAGAGGGTGTAGGAATCGACGTCATACCTTAGTAGCAATCCCGATATTGTAACCTTCCTACGACTTTCTCTTAACTTGTTAATAAGTTTCCTATATTTCGCTAGTATAACATTAAACTGGGAATTTGTTCCCATTATATAGTGATTCAAGTACCAGGTATATAACATTACCAAACCAAATGTAAGAAAATGTATAACTAACCTGGGCGAAATCTATTTCAGCTTTAGGGACGTGGAACAGCAACATGAAATACACCAGATGTTTTCAGTGCCAAGATTATGAACACATTCTTGATTATGGGGACATGAGCAACAGTTATCAATTGATAAGCCTGTTTAAAGAGAATAAATACTTTAATATAACCTGTTAATGCTAATATTTCTGTTTTCCTTTTTCTTTCTTGAATTTCAGCCTCCTTTTTGGAGGATCTGACTTCAGGACTTGATTAGGTTTTATTCCAATTCACATTTTCCTGTGAAACGTTCATGTTGGTATCGTTTCTCTACACTACCGGTTTCCCTTGCTCATTTTTCTTTTTCTGCACGTCTGCTGTGTCAGATACAGAAGGGGGTTGTGGAGATACCTTCAGCCTTACTATACTGTCTCCATCTATAGTGGCGGGTGGGGAGGAGCCTGCAGCTTCAATATCCTGTCTCCATCTATAATGGTGGGTGGGGAGGAACCCTCCGCTTTACTATCCTTCTCTTTCCATAATGGTGGGTGGGGAGGAGCCTTCTGCCGTACCATCCTGTCTCCATCTGTAGTGGTGGGTGGGGAGGAACCTTCTGCCTTCCTATCCTGTCTATCTCAAAAAGAGATCAGGAAATCAGAATATTACATCTCTCCTCTAGCAAAGAACCAGGTTATGAATCATCAGGTCTCCTGTTATCTGTCCTTCTTCCTTACTACCATGAATTCTAATCATTCTACAGGTCTATCACTAACAGTCTCGTTAGGAAGCAGGGGTCTGTTGCTGTTTGAATTAATCTTATATCATCATCCAGAGCGAGGTTTTCATGGTAGAGTTGGTTGAGCCCTCTCAACCTGTATGTGGAAAACAACATATCCATTATCATCAGTGTCACGACCTTTCGCAGGATCTCCCATACACCTCTGTCTTCCTTCTCCCACTGTGTAAACATTCCTATACACACTTTTCCTCTACATTCTGCACATATAATATCTAGCTAATGCCTGGTCTATCCAATCAGATACAAGAATTCCATCGCAGAATTCCATTGCTTTCTCTACGACTCTTATCTTTACAAGATATATCTAATATCCTTTAACAAACCAAAAAGGTCATTTTCATAAAACCCTTTTTTCCCCTGCAGCGCAGAGTAACTCTGCTGGTGTGTATATATATATATATATATATAT